>CM025850.1:38231556-38394905 GCA_003952965.2 Morella rubra
GGAAAGTAATTGTGTGGGGGGAGAACAATGAGCACAAAAGAAAAAAAATGAGAACAAAATTTGATAGGTGACACACTATGAGTATGTCATTTATGTTGTAAAAGGATAGAAGAATACAATTTTACATATGTACTTTTTGATCGTGACGTATTTGAGGAGCCTTAATCATAAGGTGCCACTTATATCATAGTTATGGCTTAGTCATCCTTTGGTTTATTTTGGAATTAATTATAAATTCTTTATGAATCAAAAAATGGGACCTTATTTTATCTCTGAACATTTTTAATGGTTATTTCGAGGAGATTTTTAAATTAGGAATCTTATACATTTAATTAACATAAATTGAATAAGTTGCTCTTGATAGCATAGCTGACCTCGTGGAAAAAATTCTTTTGATTGAAGATCAATAGACGTGGTTAGGACTGACCTTTTATTCTCGTATACATATCGATATTCATTTTGTTACATTAATATTTAGCTTAATTTGCACGAATAGGGTTCCTTGGGGTGATTGTCACTATACTAAAATTGTACTTTCTCTGTAGCTTTTATTGACAATTTGTCTCTAAAGTGATCAATCTTGCGTGTAGATGATATCGTATAATCCATATTTTCTTATCTTATTACGTGGAAAATATGACTTATATATTTTTTAAGCCACATATCCTTTACTAATTAGAAAACAGTTCATTATAGGTTCAGGAGCGAGAAATATAATTAAAAAAAAAGAAAATACTAATGTCAAATATAATTTAGATTAAAATATAAAATATAACACATAAAAGAGTGTATAAAAAATTCAAATAAATTACTAAATATAACTAACTTCTGAGAGCTAATCACATCAGAGAATCTACAGCTTGCTTGCCCATATAGATGAGTTTACGCGTTTTAAATTAATATAATAAAAATAGACAAGCATGGGTGGAATAATACAATTATTATAGTATTATTATAATTTAAATTAAAATTTATTATATGACGATATAAAACAAAGAATTTTGTTACTGTACATCTTATTTTAAAAAATATTAAATTAAGAACACTAAAGGTTAAGTACCACATACAGCACATAGAGTTGCAAAAAAAAAGGGATAGAAGGAAGTAATTTGTAATCAGTCGTAGTGCCAGGGCAAGAGAATTGGGTAGCTACTAATTTAAATCAGTTTTTTATTTAATTGTGAGTTTTATTCAATTAGTAGAATTAGATTTATAATTTATAATGTTTGTTGGTACCTATTATGAATTATTATAATTAATATGATTATATTAGATTATATTGGGCATGTTGATAATTATCATATTTTTTGGGGATCCCTCTTTAATTTGTTTAGATGTTTATCTCGATTTTTTCATTGTTGTTATTTTTTTTTCCACATTTTTTTGTTTTACCTGGCTTTTATTGCCCAGGAAGTTCAGTACTTCCGGTTGTTTTTGCTTTTTTCTTAATAAATTTAAAATTTTATTTTAAAATTTAAAATTTAAATAAAAAAAAACTTTACTTTGGGGTTGAAGAAGAAAGTGGGCGCATAATATTATTCGACGACGTGATTTTGTAGTGAGAGCAAAATCAACATAAGGATTTTCCAAAAAGGCTATATATGGCCTCTCCAGTAGCATAGATCACAGCTCTGGTGAGAGTGTCCGATCGTGGCAGTTTTAAGTTTGACTTGTTACATTATCCTCCAAAAAAACAATATGCATCAAAGGAAATCATAGTGAGATCGCGGGTGTATTAATAAATGGCGATAATCTATTTTTTGGGTGGATATTGACACTTTCACTCATTTAGAAAGTCTGCCGCTTTTACCGTCTTTCTTATGACATTTTTGCGTTTCTCTCATAATAGGTTTTAACAGATAATATGTATAATAATTAGTTTTCAACATCAGTAGACACCTTAAACATTTATCCCTATAGAATGGAAAAAAGATGGAATTAAGCCTCAGATTAAGCTTGGAATATACAAAGCTTTATTATATTTAAGATACAAGTCTTAAAATCTTTATTATTAAAGAAACTAGATCAATATGCAAGGCGTGCAACCGGGGGAGCTTCTTTTCATTTAAATTCTAATTCTGAAGAATTAAATTTTTAAAAAATAAGTTTCTAATCATATCGCTCTATTCCTATAATCAGACACTTGTTAAGGTGTAAGGGATTTTGAATGGATTTAAAGGAGATTTAAAGTTTTAAAAAACTGACTATTATGTCTAATCGTGTAGTAATTGGTTGCTAAAAAGAAGTTTAAATCTTGGATTGTGAACCATAGTGTCGTAACCATTCTAAGCTTTTTTAAATTAAAATAATATTAAAAGAAGAAAAACACATACATAGAAATTAGGGGGATATCATTAGCTGTCGTATTTATTACAAAGAAACCCGTCTACCTTAGAGATTTGCCACACACTTGTACTTTCTGCATATAAGGACGGTATGACACAGGGCATGCTTTTCCAAGTTTCATAACCCTTCAAGCATGGTGAATGGATGTGGCTTCCTAGCCGCACGAAAGTGTGGAACTCTGTCCCGCGCAAAGGGATAACACGAGTAATACTCAGCTAATCTTACATCATATCCTAAAACAGAAGAACAGGACTGACGGATTTCTCCAAGGACAACAGATAAAGCATGACTTAAGCGTTTCATGGTTAAAGTTCATCATTTTCACGCCTGTAAAGGGTTACCCAATTTTAAATTTAAAGGTGACCTCACTCTCTGTCGAGAAAGATTCTTTGGCACAACTGTAACAATTACACTGAGGAACCCAACAACCATAAAGTTCAAGTTTTTCATTATTCTTCATGTCTGGAAGTAGTTCCTAAACTAAAGAGGGACTAAGGTTCGAGCGTGTCCTGACAGAAGCCGACTTTTCTAACCTGCCTTACCTGCAATCTGTAGCCAAAGAGGGACTAAGGTTGCACCCCCCAACCCCACTGATGCTCACCCAACAAGCCAATGCCAATGTCAAAATCGGTGGCTATGACATCCCCAAGGGATCAAACGTTCACGTTAACGTTTGGACCAAAGCAGGCGATCCGGGCGTGTGGAAGAACCCGTTCCACCGTGAGTTCCGCTCAGAAGCGGGTTCTCGAGGATCATGAAGAGGCCGTGGAAGGCCACGTGACTTCCGGCTACTTCCGTTTGGTGCGGGACCAGCAAGTTTGCCGGGGTGCCCCTCCTCCCCTCCATCGTGGATCGGAGACCCCGGAAGGGATAGATCTGCCTGCGCCCAACTCTCTCTGAGATGGGGGTGGAGAGGAGGTGGGAGCTGATCTCCTCTCCCGAGAAAGATTGAATAAAAAATAATTAAATGAAATAAAAACCACTTTTAAAACTGAAAGTTTCCTAACAGAGTTTGTCTCAGTTTCAAAACCCAAACTTCTAATTTATATTAAAGCACTAAATCTAAATCTCAGACCCTTCAAATCTAAATCTAAACTCTAAAGCTTTAGAGTGAATCTTTTTCCTCTCAACAATACCTTGCCTCCAATTTTTGTTTACCAATTACATTTGGTATATGTCACAAACAAAGAACCGAAAATATAAAGGTCTCTTTTAGTCGAGTGAATGTTAGTTTAGAATATCTTACCTCGACAACAATGGTGGAAAAAATGGGTCTAAAGATAAATGGGTAAGCACTTGTCGTTGTGACGGCGAAAAGTTTCTTCAACCTTAAAGTCATAACATGCTCTTGTGTGTTGTTTGCTAAGAAGACTTCTAATTTGGTCTTAAGTTGACCATCGAAGATTTCAGATCGGTAAGATTCAGAGCAAGATTGCGTTAGGGTCGATTGCTAATGGCCCATAAAAACTTCCCATGACGAAAGAATGACGCTAGTCAAGATCTTTGACGCGAATTGCAAAGCACTATCCCAGTAAATATCAAAAATTAAAGAAAAAGGGAGATATACAAACATAGCGAGCAAACTTTCTTTCTTAAAGTGACAACGGGACGTCCATCAGCATCATTCAAGCGAACCCCGTCGTGAAATTTGAACAACTTTCCATCAGCTTTGAAAACAACTTTCTTGCGATTTAGGTCATTAACATAAATAGTCTCCATCGGTAGTTTTTGAAAATCAAGATTAACAGGATCAGATTCAGGAGCACAAAACACGGAGCCGATTACGACGTATCCCGGATAAGCTTCTGGCGGACTCGCATGAAGTAGTCCTTCGTAGTCCGGCTGTAATTCCATGGGTTTAGGGAAACTGGGTACAATACCGGTACCTGGTGATGAATTGAGGCTTTGTCCATCTAAAACAGAGACAAAGAGCTCTCTCATTAAAGTTCAATCATGTCACTGTCACATGCCCCTAGCGTATAGGTGAGGAGAGCCCCTAGCTATAGCCTTTAGGTTTGGAGAGGAAAAAAGAAAGAAAAGTAAGGTGGTGTCACCGACCCTTCGTTTTTTTTTTTCTTTTTTTTCTTTTATTTTCCTATCGCAACGACCACCCATCTAAAAGCAAAGGAAAATGGCATGGCCCTCCCTTAATCAACGGTAAATGGTATGTCGATCTTTGGCTGGCTCCCTCCACCGAGAGGAAGGAGGGTGGTTTGTTTTTTTAATTTTTTGATTTAAAATTTTATCATATTATATATATATTTTATAAATTTTATATTTTTATATATATTTTTATATTTTTTCAAAATTTTAATATTTTAAGATGATTTTTTAAAATTTTAGAATATTTTTAAAATTTTGATTAAACCGAAACATTAAGATCAATAATGATGTGCGATTAGACCTTCCTTTAATATGGCTGCCTGTGTTTGCTGTAACTTTTTGGGTACCATTATCATTCATACAGAACTAAGAAGCATACTTCTGTTGACCTTTGGGGGTGAAGCAGAGGCGATGTTGTTAGGACTTCAGGTGGCTTGTCTTCCAGTTTGGACTAATGTTCTCTACGATGGGGATGCTTCAGTTGTTGTGGACGCAGTTGGTAGGGATTTGGCAGATTGCCCCTAGGGGATTGAACCCATTATTTATAATGCGAAGTGTCCTAGGTTTAGAGGTTCTTTTTCTCCTAGGAGTACGATTAATGTGGCTGCACATTCTCTTGCCGAAATGGGCTGCTTCCTCTAGTAGTCAGGGATGCTTCCCCGAGTTCTGTGGGCGCTTCCAGCGTCTTCCTTGGGTTAGTGGGCGGTTTTGTTTTTGTTTCGTTGCTTTTTATCCTTGTAGCTACTGTGTATGTTTTCCTTTCTAATATATTATAGCTCAGCTTGATTAAAAAAACAAAAAATTGGCATTGCCCCTCTCTCTTAATCAAGGGGAGAGGCGCATGCTTTTTTTGACTTTTGTTCTGTGATGTGAGAAACAAAAAAGCGGAGAGAGAAGAAAAGGAATGTAAAAATTTAATGTTTGTTTTAAAAAAAAAAAAATTTTAAATATTTTATAAGTTTAAATAATTTTTAAATTAGAAAACATAAGTATTTATAATGAAATAAGTTTATTTTTAAAATATATATTTTTTAAAGATAATTTTATGTTAAATTTATTTAAGGTGTGTGTTTAATTTGAAAAAAATTAATTGATTTAGGTTTGAAAAAAGTTGAAGAAAAGATTGATAGTAATTTAAAAAAAATATTGTATCTGTTTATAAATTGTTATAAAAATTTTTGATTTTTGTGTTAAAATATTTTTTGAGATTTGGATTTTTTTTATAAATTTTGTTGAATACATTTACTATTTTAAATACTTTTACAAAAGCATGCTCTAAGACAAAAGATTTATAAAAAGGAAAAAAGTGAACGAGCTGAGAAGGAAAAAAAGTACATTAAATTGATATAGACAATTATCGACTAAAAATAACAAGAGAAGAATGTGCCAATGAAAAAACAAAGGAAAAAAAAAAAAAAAAAGAATAGTAATAATTTAATCACCTTCAAATATCATGATTTTGATATTTTGACATCCTAACTACCACTTTCTATATTACATACATCTTTAATTATTAATTTTAGACAATTTACACTCTATATTCGTATATAATATCTTTAAAAATTTAATGAATGAAAAATAATTATTTTTTATTAATATTTAAGATGATTAAAGAAATATTTTTTTTATTTATTTAATTAAAAATTTGATAAAAAAATATAGAATGTCTAAAATTTAATAAATTTAAAAGTTAAAATGTAATAAAAGTGATACGTAAAAGTATAAATTTTATTATAATTCGTAAATAAAAAATATATATTGCTCAAAAAAAAAAAACAACTCTGCTGAGCACATCAGGGTCAGCACAAGATACGATGTATGACGGCACATTGTCAATTAAAATCCGAATGGGTTACAAGATTCCAACCCCATTTAACTAATATTATGCGCCAGGTAATTTCTTCCCCGTGGCGTCCATTGAAATTTTCAAAGGACATGATATCGATGCTTTTGCTGTAGCAGGAGTCTCAAAGTGCTTTTTTTTTTTTTTTTTTTTTTTTTTTATAAGGAAAATATAAGGAGTCTCATAGTCCTTACTTGTCCTTGTATGATCCGGGGATAATATCTGAAATTAAAACCTGTTCCACAGAAATCGAGAATCACCCTCCACGTACCAAAATATCCCAGCCCTTGAATTCTTCAGCCAGTGAGAAAGCCAGTCGGAGGGTACAGCTTCCCACCATGATAATATATCTGTCCGAATTCCTTCAGAGCTTTATCTCTTTTCCCAGGTAATCCTTGTCATTCACCAACACAACTCCCAATTTTTTCTACCCGACGTCTTCTTCTTTCCCATGTTTTCTCCTTGAGTGGCACCCAGGGGGCTGTGGCTTTACTATCCCTTTAGTGTTCTTTACACAGTTTTGACAAAAAAATAAGATTTGGCCCCACCCCAAAAAATTTAAAGCCCCTTTTCGTCCCTCTATCTATAGTTTTACAAAACTTAATATTGAAGTACCTTAAGTATTTGAAATTACATGTTTGTTTTAAATTTTAAGATTTAATTTGAATTATTTTTTTTGAGTAATAATAGAAATTCAGACACTCATTCACGATGCAACATCAAACTCAGACAAATCTGACTCTATATCCACAAAAATTGGATTTAAACTCGATTACTTGCTCTCAGTTCAACAAAGTAATATATAGAATTGCATAAATAACGCGATTGTTTTGCTTTTTTGAGTTTTAATTTCTTGCCAGTTAAACTTAAACTCTTTCAAGACTAGGATAACTTTCTAAACCACATGAGGTAGTTAGTCGTCGCACCTCGTCTTACTATGCATATTCCTCACGGTTACCACTTACCATCGACGTTTTGCAAGAGAAACGCAAAATATATTCTGATGGGTAAGTTGTTTTGGCCTTAGGAAGAGATTGCTACCATCGAGGTCCAATGAAAAGAAGGGTGAGCCCAAGATAGGAAAAGAAAGGCTGGGGCCTATCTTGGTATTAACATACCCACGCCGTCTACAAGTCAATAAGATAGGAGGGATAGACAATCCTCTTAATGGCGGGTCACATCCAACCTAGAAGATGAGTCGACGGGAAGAACTAATCATTTGATTTCCTAACAAAAACGATAGCATGAAGAATAATGTCTGCTCATTTAATAAATTAGTGGATATCGTCATCCCCAATGCCAACAGAGAGATGGGAGAGAAAGACAGGTCCAAGCGCTTAATAAATACGGGGCAGAGGAGGCCTAGGGCACTACCGTCATTCTCAAGACCAATGAAGAATGGTCATCCCCAAGGCCAATGAGAGACTGTCATCTCAAGACCAATGAGAAAACAGGGAAGGTGAGCTAGACCCAAGTCAAGCGAAAAACAAGCGGGGGGTATAAAAGAAAGGACAAAGGAAGGGAAAGGTAACTTCTTCCTTTTTAGAGAACCAGTAAACAAAAAGATATAGAAAAATAACGATTAACAAAGACATTAAAGAAATCTCCCTACGGGGAGGACTCGTGTCATAAGTTGTTTTCTTTGCTTGTAAGAAGAAGGAATAAACATTTCAGCCTTTTAACCCATCCCCAGCATTAGGTCTTTGGCCCAGTTCCCTCAGGTTCTCAACCCAATAGACTTTGTGATAGGCTGACTAAATTTTGCTCCATCATATTATAACATGTACGACACAACTGATAAATTAGATGGTCTATTGTGCTTGAGGACTGAATGATACCGGAAAATCTTCCATCTCCAAATTCCCGTAAACAACACATTAGGGAGGCTCAGGTTAGAAAAAACAAGGCAACCCCAAGAAAGGACAAATAATTAAGAGCTTTCGAGCGGCCCTTCTTGCCTGCCTGATGCTGCACCACCTCGATTTTGAGCAGGTTCTTTTTGAAGGAGACTCTCTTGTTGTTTGCCGAGCTATTTGTGAACTAGAGTTCTTAATGGAGGGACCGTTGGTTGGACTGCCAGAAGTTTATTTGGGCGCCTCGTCAACAAAATCAGTTGGCTCACCTTCTTGCGGAGTGGATTTCTCGTCACTTTGGCTTTGGTTTCTTAGATCTCTTTTTGTTGCCTTATTCTGTTTCTCACGTGGACTATTTTGACCCGCCTTGAGGCGGTGTGTTATTTTCTATAAAGTTTGGTTGTTTTTTTTTTTTGAAAAAAAAACTTTTAGTATCTACTGGGGCTTACCTTTTATTCGTTTCTAGTATTTTTTTTTTTTTTTGGTAAAAGTTTCTAGTATATTTATACTGCCACTAGAACAAATTTATCGTTTTTTGGAACGCCAAATATATTCTTACATTTACGGCACAACGGATTATTTATTTTTTACTTTTTAAATCTTCTTTCTTAAGATTTAAAAGTTTCTCAGTAGCCTGTCGAAGTAACATAACATAACCTTGGACCCGAAAGTTTCGGACTTCATAACACAGACCAATCTTGTAGTCTCTCTTCGAGGAGTCTTGCATTCCTTTCTGATCTCCAAATAATAAACATTGTCCGATGATCGACAAGTATCCAAATGTAACGCAGACCAATCTTATTTACATATGTTGTCTGATAGTTTTTCAACATATATTGTAAACAAGAAGAGCCAGAAGAGACATATCTAAGAATGACAGAAGCAGTAAAGCTGTTTAATCAGAACGCAGACAGTTAATGAAGTCTTTTTCTTGACTTTTCCCTACTTATCAGCTAAGATACTCGATACTTGAAAGTCAATGTAGAAAGAATTATTTAACGCCAGCCCAAGGGTGCATTTCATGACTCACATTTATCAAAATCGCTGATTTGAAGTCTATCAACAACCCTAATAGACAGGATAAGTACAGGAAGCTCTCTATATCGGACGTGAGATTTCTTCTTGAGTTGAATTATACTGTTATTTATTTAGGAAGTAAACGACACCATCTCGTGTTTGTAATAAGGCTGGAAATCGAGGAGATCAATGATAACACCAATATCAGAAGCACTTCTATTGTGTTCTTTCTATACGTATTTGCAGTGGCCGGGAGACATACAATTAATTTGAAAACAAATAACTTCAGATCGGAGACTAATTTGTATATAAGTTGGACATATATATTGGGTTTGTGTATAAATTAGCTGAAGAGTTTGTTGATACAAATTAGTATTTTTGATTACTACAAAAAACTTAAAATTTTAACCTCTTAAGCTCTTCATGATTTAACACATATTTGGTATGAAACCTGAACCAGTGTTTGATATCGTGTGCATGCAGCTCCTCACAATCAGACCACCCAAGTCGCTTAATTTGTTGGGTACTAAATTATGTGTTCTATTACCAGCACATAGGAGGGCTAGAATTAATTAAGGGCACCTCAGATTCCAAATGTGTAGTCTTTAGCTCCAAAATGTCTTCATTAACAAAAAAACACCAGGATCCACTACTAACTGCACTATAAACGTGATGAATAAGATAAAGGCTTCTTCCTACTTCCTAGCTAGTCATGTATGAATCAACTAGTAAAAACTAAAAAGGTCAAAAAAAAAAGAAATTTTTATAACGATGGTAAAATTTTAGAAGATTAAAATTGTGAAAGTAAAGGCCATATTAATATTAGGACTAATCTGTACCCTGGTACTCTACAAGCTTCAAGTTGCTTAGAAAAAAAAAAATATTGAGGTTTATACTCCTCATGTCATCCCAAGCAACTATAAATTTATAATTGGTGATCTGCTTGCCTTTGAAGCAGTCAAGACAGGAAGCGGCTCACCTACCATTGAATTCCCATGCCAGTTTCCTACTGCTTTAACATCGATGCCATACACGTATCCAATTCGTTTATATGAAGGTTATGATGTTGTCCATCTCACTCCTAACAGAATAGGGGCAGACGCCATAAAAAAAATATAATTATATTGTTACAAGTGGATAAGTGGACATATAATGCGGCTATAATCAGTGGCAGATCCAGGACTCAATTTAAAGGGAGGTAAACTCTTAAGACAAAATTTTTTTTTTTTGGCCTTGGGGGCCACCCCCTGCATCTGTCACTGGCTATAATAAATAGGGTTTGGATTCACTCATAATATTAAAGTTCTAATATATATTTTAATAGCGACTCTCATTGAATTAACATATTAATAAATGAAATTAACGGCCAAGATCAATTTACAAAACACATAAAAGGAAAGTGTTAAACCACGTAAGAGACCTAGTGGAAGCCTTTGAAGCAGTAAATTTTTATTTACTGCTTCAAAGGCTTCCACTAGGTCTCTTACGTGGTTTTCCACTTCTCTTGACAAGCAGATGACCAATTATAAATTTATAGTTGCTTGGGATGACAGGAGTGTAAACCTCAGTATTATTTAAAAGTACACGGTTGTCCTAATATAAGTACCAGTGATATCCTACCAAGCTGCTCTTATTAACATAACACATTAATGAATGAAATTAATGCATATTGATTTAAAAATACGCAGTTTAACACTTTCTTTTTATATTTTTCTAAATTGATCATCCGTTAATTTTATTTATTAATGTGATGACTACATATTAAGACCTTAACATTATGAGTGAATCCAAACCCCATTTATTATAGCCAACAATAATATTATATATCCACTTGTAACAATTATATTAATAGAAGCTAGTTTATTATGTTTAATAAGTATATTCTTAATTTTCTTGCTTATAAATAAAATTCAAAAGTTTTGTGTTTCTGAAAAGGCTACAAATCATTAAATTATTGCTCGGTCCACTTTCCGGCACTCTAACAGTTATGTCAATAGGAGCTATTTTAATATCATAATAAGCATATTCTCAATTTTCTTGCTTAATTATAACATAAAAAGCAAAAGTTTTGAGACAGCGCTAGCTGTAACAATTACTTTAATAGGAGCCATTTAATATGTTTCCGAGTACAGTATTAATTCTAAGGTAGGGAGGATATATATATATGTAACACCCTGCTTCCCGATTAATTATCTTTAAAAATGTATTTTACGACCCATTGAAAGATTCATGTGTGAGTTTATGAAATATAGCTTAACTTTTATTGTTGAATTGAAATTTCCTAACCTTAAATGATTATATTGATCAAGGTCTATTTTACTAATGCTCTCTCTCACTTAATGCTCTATTTCACATTTTATGTCCTTTTATGTGATTAAATGACTTAATGAGAAAATAGGTGTTTTGCTAAAAGTCTATTATACTAATGCTCTCTCTCACTTAATGTTCAATTCTTTTGTGAATCAAAACCAATTTCGAAATTTGTTATTGTGTGAAATTAAATTCTTTTATTTTGGAAAGGTTACATGGATTATACACGTGCACTATCTTTTATATTTTTTTTGATGTGGTATATAGGAAATTGTACAAATTTTGGCAATAAGGAATTATTGGGATTTTATGAACTCATTTGAAATATTTAGCTTGATATGTTGAAATGTTGAAACTTATTTTGTGTGCATATTATGAAAACTGTCCTTGTGCTTGTGGTATGATGTCTTCATGGCATAGATGATATCTTCGTGGTACGTTGAGATTTGTGTGGCTATTTTGATACCACTCGTGGTATTCAGAGGTATTTGTGACCATTGGAATCTCTGTGACCGTTGGTGATTTCCCTATGTCTCATGGCCTTGGATATTTTTGTTACAAACTTGTATTTTAGATTTGGTATGGCTCATAATATTTTTATTGATTCAATTATTGTGATAAAATTGTCATTTTCCCAATCCTCATTGACTTGCTACTTACTGAGCTAGTTATAGCTCACCATTTATTCTCATATTTTTCAGAGTCGACAGAAGTCAGTTAGAGAGGTTTGAAGAGCTTGAGGTAGATTTGTGTTTCGAAAGAGTGATTTGCAAGATTAATTTTAGAGATTAATTTTTGGGAAGTCATTATTTTAATTCTTTTGGGAGATGTTCATCCATGTTGGGAAATACTAATGTTATTTTCAAGGCTCTAACTAAAGTTTTAAGGATTGATGTTTTTGACATTTTGTTGTTTATGAATATTTTGCTGATGTTGGTACAAATACTTTTGAAATAATAGGGCCCGGAGAAATCATGTAAGCAAGTGAAAAAACCTTATTTTATACTAAACTCTTTTAAGTTTGGAGTTTAGGCACAGGCCGTTGAAAAGACCTTATGTGATATAGTTGTATATACACATTTTGCTAGGTTGGGTCATCATAGATAAACTAGTGCAGGAGAACTCATTTATTTATAGTAAATATTGTGCATGATACGCTTTACTAGCAGTAAGTTGCTGCTATCATATATGTTTTTATGAGTATTTGTATAAAAGGTTCAGGTTAAAACCTTTCTTTCAAACATATTTTACTTATGCGATAACTTTTTGGCTCAGTATAGTTATATGTATATATATTGTAGCTTTTAGAATGGGTCATGTGGGCCCAATATTTTGTTAATAACTCATAGTTTTAACTTTTTGGTAAATTCTTATAGTAAAGGATAGCCTACCTTAGTCCAATATTTTTATGTGGAGATCTCTATATCCATTTTGAGTAAATGATTATAATGTTATGTTATTTGTAACTAATTGTGAATTATTTCTGCATTTATCCTTAATTGTGTGTATAAGTTTTATTAACCTATTTTGATATTCTATCAATAAACATTTTCTTGTACTATTTAAGGATAAATACACTTTTCACCCATTAACTACTGAGTCTTTAACAAATTGCACCTTAAACTACCACCTTTAACATATTACACCCTCCAACTATGTTTAAACACTTTGCACCCTAAACTACCCACTTTGACACATTGCATCTTCCAACTACTAATGTTAGACATTTTGCATCCTCCTTTTGACAATAATAATCCCGAGAACTTAATGAATTGACAACAATAGTTTCAATTTATGAAAAGGAGGTCAAGGGCATTATCATTATTTTAATCTAAAAATTTGATCTATGATTAGTAGTTAGAAGGTGCAATGTGTCAATGCTGGTAGTTTAGGGTGCAACGTGTTGAACTCCTAGTAGGTGATGGGTGAAAAGTGTATTTATGTCATCCTCATACTTTATATGTCCATATATTGACCTTATGCTTTCTTGTATTGAGTTATTTTCACCTATTTGCTTCAATCTTTATTATTTGATATTGCACACGTTAATCTTAATTAACTACTTTGATTTCGAATAATAAATAAGGAGATCATAAATCCTTATAATTTTGATAAGACGAGTTGTAATTTTCACAACCGTAACCTTGTGCCAATTACCATGCACCTACACGTGCGGTGAATAGGAGTTTAGAGGTTAATACCGGCGCGGAGTGTTACATTGCATCATACACATGCCAACCATGCACGCAATCCCTTTCCATCTTGACAGTTTTCATAAATGTTTGAACGCAATATCACAATCTATAACGAAACTAAAGCGTCACAAATCTATGACGGTGAATGGGTTTGCCACCCAAGCTTCGTCCATACAGTCTTGATTTTCGTTTGAATGGATGTAACGTGCAACATACTATGGTCTGGTACCTTCAATGACAAAATTTAAGGGAGCTAATTAGTTATGAATTTTAATTTGTTGTTGACAAATTCATCACTAAACATTAGAATTCTTGTAGTGACAATTATTTTAATATGAGCTATTTTAAATGTTTAATAAGCACGCATATATATCCTCAATTTTCTTGCTTATAAAGTAAAAGCTCAACTCGGAAATTCATTATCTCTCAATCCACTTTGCACAGTGCTGTAACAATTATTTTAATATGTAGGAACCATTTTAATATACGTTTATTAAGCATAATCCTCAATTTTCTTGATTATAAAGTAAAAGATCAAATTTTTGAGATTCGGAAAAGGCTGTTAATCTGATCATCTCCTTCAATCTGATCTCCTTCCTCGTCCGAATTCCTTTAGAGCTTTCTCTTTTTTCCTAGGTAACCATAACATGAAAATCAAGTGCATGCGTGTTATAATCACTTGGATGGAGATATACGACGAACAAAATCTCCGCAAATGATCTGAGTACTATATATATTTGGAAAAAAAAAATTCATAACAAAGAAACATTTGTGGATATCAATGTTATAGCCAAAAAAATCTTAATAGCAAAATGAAATTTGTACAAATACTTGTACTGACTAAGTCGTTGAATGAGTAATGTGAACAAACAAGTTGTGGCGCAGAAAATCAGAAACAATGGGTACAAGTTGTGGATGAAAAATAACTAATTATATTTTTTAGTCAATTTTTAATTGGTGGGTTTTTAATAATTAAGGAATGGGGTCAACTCTTTGTTCATTATTGTCGTGATTTGTAATTGTGCTGTATCAAATTGCGTAATTTAATTAATTTGCGAGATTCTTGCTAGCAAGATCCCGAAATGGTCTTTGACAACTTTGGAAGGATGGTTGACGATTCATGATTGGATCGAGGTTAAGTAGCCTTGAAATCTTTAGAACCAGGACGCAGACATCCAAACCGCACTAAACGTCGAGCTTGCCCTAATGCCTATATAAATGAAACCCTCGCTGCATGCGAAGCCTAGAAACAAGCTAAGCGATGGGCCTATTTTTTTTTCCTCTTCCCTTCATCTTAATGGTCGAACCTGTTCCACCTCGTCCAGCTCCGACTGGTACGCAATTTGCTATGCCTGTTGCTATCATCAACCCTATGTACTATTCTCGTGACCCCGTTGATCTTACGAGTATCAAAATGGTGTTCATGACCATCTCCAATGGCAACTTTGTTGTCAAAGACATCAATGAAAACGTCACAATTTTCAAAGTAAAGAGAGCCTTTCTAACCCTTCGAGATCGTCATCTCCTGATTGATGCTGCTGAAAATCCCATTGTCACTTTTCAAGAGAAGGTTTGGTTGATAATTTCACTACAACCGTTGCATCATGTTCTCCTATATATGCCTTAGCTTCGTTATGCACTATTCGTATTCTGATTTGATTGGAAATGATCAATAATGTTGTTGATTCAATAGATTTTCAGTGCACACCAAAGATGGAAAGTTTTCAGGGGTGAAAGCGATAGTTCCAAGGACTTGCTTTTTAGCGTTAAGCGATCTTTAATGACCCAACTAAAGGCCAATCTTAATGTGTTCTTGGCAAACAACATGGAGGAAGATGATTGCAACTTCAGGGTTGAAGACAATTTGCTTGGAAGTTCTTTTACCATTTATGCAGGAGATGTAAAATATTTTTAAATATTTTCTTTAAGGTGGCCCACATATCTAGTGTATGAAGTTTTGAATTTAAATTATGGGTGTTTTAAATTATATTTCTATCAGTTACTAGTTTTGAATATTTAAATTTTAAATAGAATTTTATTCTTTATGGAGGAATAACTGGGTCTCTAGCCTAATCTATAAAATAAAGGCCTGTGTATTCTATCAATACGGCTAATAAGAATAGGCTAGAAGATCCCTATCACTCTCACGTGTCTTTTATTTTGCAGTACAAAGGCAAATACTTGAGCAATTATGGTTGGAGATCTTCATATGCAGATTAACTATGTTGTGCTGTGCTTGAACAAATATGGCTAGAGGTATGTTCGATCCTATTATCATTTTCGCTACGTTTAATTTCTAACATTTGGTATCAGAGTAGCTTCTATGATATTTTATTCAACAATATGACTTTAGGTTCTTCAGAGAGATGCCGAACTGATTTTCTAGATCTGCACTAGGAAAATCCATCTCTGGTATCTAAATCTTCTAGATATAGAACTGATCTTTTTCCTATATCTGTTTTTCTAAATCTTCTTCATTGTTAAGAGGTATTTTTTCCGATTTTGGATTTTGTTACCATGGAAAAAGACTTTTGGATGTGCACAAGTTTTTTTTTGGCAAAATCTCTTGTTGCATGATTATAATGTTTGACACGTTTCTCAAAGGAGTGCATAACAAGTTCCTTTGTTTATTGGTTATTCGGTTTTGAATAGTTTTTTTTTTTTTTTTTGAAATTCACTTTGTAACCGAATCTTCACGGGAAATTACATTCTTCTACACACTAGTAAAAGACAATTTTGGACTCTTACTTCACTGTTCAACAAAACTTAAGTTTTCTGTAAAGACAGATTTCATATTTGTTTGCTTATACTCAGTGGTTATTATTTGAATGAATTTCTATCAGAAAAATTCATCATGTTTGGTAAGTATTGCTCACAAATTCGTTTCAATGTTACAAAGTTTATGACTTATTTGGAGCTTTGTGTGCTTGATTTGGCTCAAAGTTTGCTTGAAATTTTTGGGTTTTGTTAAGAGAATCTGGTCAGGTATTTTGAATCCTTTTCTGTGAATGGTGAGTGATATTCATTTGAAGTATTTAAATTTATTCTCATAGAGGATGAAGTGAATGGGCTTGTAGTTTTGAGATTTTGTTCTTTGAAATATCTATTTTGGTTTCATAGTTTTCAAAATTACGTGAACAACAATTTATTTTCTTTGCTAAGGCCGAAAGGCATGATTGTTGACCTTTTATGATTTACTATATCTAATTTGGTACAAAGCAAAAGGAATTGGGTTTTTGTTGTCTGTCACTGAAGTTTTGTTTCGATTTCATGTCTTTAAGTGGCTTGATTAGTTTGGGTCAATTTGAACCCGTTCAGTTAACCAATAAGGTTTACCCATTCCATTTCAGCATGATATGAACAGTAATTCATTTATTGTGAGTTTGGACTTGATTCAATTAAACTAGACCCATTTATTTTGTATTTGGGTCATGCAGCCCATACGGAGAAAGGGCTCACAGGTTGATCCACCCGGTCCTTCTTTGACTAGATCTGACCCATTCGAGTCATCTAGATTAAAAGAATTATATTTATGCTTTTGAAGTTGTGATTATTGAAATGTTTTAAGAATAGCCACAATATCTTAATTCAGATTAATGATCACATATAGTTACTAAACTTCATCAAGGTTATTGGCATTGATATTTTTAGGGATCAACATAAGGTTCCACTTTTATATTGCCATTGAAGTTGTAGTTAACAAAATATTTTTTGGAGTCGCCATAGCATCCTAATTTAGTTCACTAACCACATGAAGTCATCAAACTTTAAAAAGGATTGCCATTTGGAGTATTTGTGGATCAAAAGAGATTATAATAATTTTGATGTTAGGAAGTTGTGATTATCGAAGCCTTTTAGAAGTAGCATCAGCATCCTTGATTCATAATGATGATCACATAAAAACTTCATAAGGTTATTAACATCAACATTATAATTGAATCATAAAAATGGTGACCTGGCCCCGCATGGAGGTTATTATTTTTGTAGTTTGATTAGGATGAAATAGTGAATCAGTGTTAAAAAATGGATTTTCCTATGTCCACAGGTACGGAAGTTCTTCTTCATTAATGTGAAATTTATTAATTTCATTATAAAGTTCAGTAAATTCATGCGTGATGCGACCTCTACCCATAGGAAGTTTAAATTTACTACTAAATTGACATTGGTTAATTTAGAATAAAGTTTACATTTCATGGCTTGAAAGTTTATTTCCTTGGGTTTTTTATTTTTCCTACTGCATTTATTGGTTATAAACAGTCATTAAAGTGCTACATAAGACAAGACAATTCTCCTCTTAAAATGTCTATATTGTAAAGACTTTTGAGTGATTTGGAATGACAGAATTGTAAAATTTTTGTAGCAAGTGTTGTTAAAATGCATAAAGTTATTAAAGATCAATGTCCCTAAGGCGCATTGGAATAAAGGTACATGCAAAGTATTTCGTAACCATCTATCATTGGTTTTTTGCATAAGGTTAGACATTGACTTGGCAGTAGGATTACTAAGTCGATACTTAGAGTAATCCAGTTTTTTGAGCATTAAAAAACTATAAATAAAGTCATTTGATTTTTCCTTAGAAACCAAGGATTACAGTTTTATCTACATTCATACTGACCATTTTATCACATATTATGAAATTATTACATAGGCATTAAGGTTGAAAATTTGGTCTCAAGTTTGTCGATTATATAGTGAGACCTATCAAGCTATCTTCGGATACTCTATACAGTTGTTTTCTCCAAGATTAAAAGCAGAAATATGTATATCGACATAAAGTATCTTAGCATAAGAGAGAACATAAGAAGGCACTTGGTGTTTATTTGAGCATTCAAGTACTAAATTATACATTGCGGATCCCATGACTGAAAGTTACCGATACTATAGTTTAAAGTCATGCAAAGCATATAAGACTTGTTAATTCAGTTTATGCTCAGTTTCTCTCTATTTTGGTCTAGAGACATACAGTTCATATTCTTGGAGAATAAATTCACATTTGTGCACATAAGGTGTTGTAATTGTTTTATTCGTGGGGATAAACATAAAGTTGGACCCGAATGACTTATTGGAAGTTCATTCATAAAGTTATAGCTTATAAAGTACTCATAAAGAGGATGTTGTGGATTGTGATACATGGAAGGAAATGATTCGATCATAAGAGTCTTACTGCTATGATTCGTGCATGATATTCTTTATTTGAGTGAGAGTGTTTCAAAACTAGTAGGAATGAATATAATAATGGCCATACAAAAGTGTCAATCACCCAATCAGGTAATTTATGTGTTATGTGTACAAGTGGGAGAATGTAAAATATTTTTGAATATTTTCCTTAAGGTGGCCCACATATCTAGCGTATGAAGTTTTGAATTTAAATCATGGGTGTTTTGAATTCTATTCCTATCAGTTATTAGTTTTGAATATTTAAATTTTAAATAGAATCTTATTCCTTGATAGGAGGAATAACTGCAGTAGAATTCTGATCAAGGGTCCCTAGCCTAGCCTATAAAATAAAGGTCTGTGTATTCCATCAATATGGCTAATACAGTTAAGGAATAGGCTAAAAAATCCTTATCACTCTCACGTGTCTTTTCTTTTGCAATACAAAGGCAAACACTTGATCAATTATGGCTGGAGATCTCCATATGCAGATTAACAATGTTGTCCTATGCTTGAACAAATATGGCTAAAGGTGTGTTCGATCCTATTATCGTTTCCGCTGCGTTTATTTCTAATATGAGAATCTTCCACAATTGTTCCGAGGTAAAGAAGTTTCATCTTTTTCTTTCCTCAATCAATTGGACTTTACATATAAATGGTGATAATGCTTTATATTGTAAAAGCACTTAATTCTTCAGTACTCAAGGTGATGGAAGTTTAATTGACCATCACGCTTGAATGGTGAGAATCTCCAACTAATTCAATTCATTGTTGTGGATAATGCATGCAGATGGACAAGAAGCTCACTTTTAAAAGTGTTTTGATCTGAAAAGACCACTTCAAGGTGAGAGTATATCCTAATATAGACTATGCATTCATAGTGGCTCTTATACTAATTTTGGATGGGATGCAATCAAAGGTGAAGAAGATAATGAAGAAGATGACGAAGACGATTGTCAAGCACACAATGTTCCCTATCGGGGGTAATTAAGTGGTCATACTGGATCCTAGACTTCTTGTTAGCTCTAGTTGCTGGTCTTTGCGTCCTTTCTATTGTAAGTTCTCAATTGTAATCCTCTATGCTCTCAATAAAAGTTGTCTTAATTAACAAAAAAAAATGGTCATATTGGATCCTAAGGAACCATCACAAGTATGGGTGAACTACCTATATATTTGAACCAAAATGCCGAAGAGTAACCAAAATTGAATAATGAAGAGTTTGAGGATAAGAGTATATTGAAAAAAATCATCTGTAATTTTTGAGTGTTATATTGTTTTTATAATAAGTTCTTGGATTTTAAATTAACCTAAAGTTCTTAAGTTTTATGCACTTTGAAAAAAAAATATTATGTCATCTCTGCCTAACTCACTAACCTTGACAAAAGGTCCACTCAGCAGAAATCCAAGTCAGCCACTAATGTGAAGCCTCCACTTGTCCAATAAGTCATCATGCTGACCACATTTAATGTTATGTCACTCGTTGTCCACCAATGTCTCCCAAAACACTGTCTTGTAACCTACTCGACTCTAGCCTATCCTCCCCTGATCGTTTTACCTATTGGACAAGTGGGAGAGTCACATGGATGCTTCACTTGAATGTTTGCTGACGTGGACTTTTTGGTGTTTGTGAGTTGGACTAAGAGTTGACAAAATAACTTATTTTTACAATAGCCAAAAGTTCAAGGATTAAAATTTTAAATTTTAAAACTCAAGGATCTATAAGAACAGTGTAAAACTTAAGGACCACAGATGATTTTTCACGAATATTTTTATTTGAGCGACAGATGTGTTTAATTTGCTTGATCTACTTAGATCGGTTTAGCCTATTCTTAGTTAAATAATAAGTCCATACTTGGTTAACATGCCCTGCATTTTTCTAATATTGCAGCGTTTGAGGTAATCTGGCAGTAGTGCAAGTTGTAAAAGGAAACTTAAATTGTGTCTTTGGCTGTACATACTCTATTTTATAGTGAATCCCATTTGCTAGATCTTTTTGCTTGAACAATGATGTCTGCAGTTATATATATATATATATATATTATCCTTTTAGTTGTTCTTAAATTAATTAGTTAAGCAAATGACCAGTAATGGGAGTACTTCTTTCTATACATATTTCGGTATTTGTTGGTCGAGGAGACATACAAATTATTAAAAAGAAATAATATTAGATTAGAGAATGGGTATAAGTTCGTCATGTATATTGGTCGTATATATATATATTATCTGAAGAGTTAATTTTTGGATACAAATTAATATTAATTTTATTACTAAGAAGAAGCTTAAAATCCTAACCTCTTAATTAAGCCTTTATGGTTTTACATATTTGGTGTGAAACCTGAAACCAGTGTCTGATGACTATATAACATATCTAACCAATTTATAAGCTCCATCAATCGAGAGGAATGTCTTATGCATACACTTCCTCCTCAATATCGAACCACCAATTCCCTTTATTTGTTGGGTTCTTAACCATGTGTTCTATTTGTAAGAGGCAGCAGATAAATGCGTCTAGTTCTGTTGCGTGTTTGTGTCCTCTTTGTGGGTTGGCAATAGAATTAGCCGAACATTTATTTATGAGATGCCAGGTTGCTCGTTTTGCTTGGCATGATTCTCCTTGGCCATTACATATGGAGTTGGTGGGTGACATTCGATTTGCTGTCTTTGTGAAGCAGCCGATCATGCCTCATTTTTTTTTTGGGGTTGGTAAGGCTCATGTGTAGCAGTTTGTTTTGTGTGTGTCTATTGTCTTAGATTCGATCTGGCACCTTCGCAATGAGGTGGTTCATAAGCTGGCTCGTCCTGATCCTTTGGTGCTCATTGATTCTATTTTTTCGGCATTTTGGAGAGCATCTGTTTGCTTAGGATAGGTTGCCCCTTCTTCTGTTTTGGTTTGGTTTCGTCCCCCCTTGGGGGAGTTCAAATGCAATGTGGATGTTGTCGTGAGGTCTTCTCACTCGGTCTTGGCGGTTGTGCTCCGCGATCATGAGGGCTCCCCATGTACTTTGTATACGGAGCGTATACCTCACCATGACCCGTTTCTTGGCGAGGCTACTGCTTTGTTTGCTGCAATCCAGATTTTTTCCTTCCAGCCTTTGTCCCGTATTTGTTTTGAGAGTGACTGCAATGTCCTAGTGGCGGATGTGTTGGGTGCTAGTTCTCAGTCTAGGTGGCAGATGGAAGAATAGATACTTGCTCTCAGAACCTTTTTCTCTGCTCATGTTGATCATTCGCTTCGGTGGATTCCTTGGAGGCCAAATCGTTTTGCCCGCCGCTTGGCTAAGTGACAAATTCATCTGGTTCTTTTGGTTTTCTTGATGTTTGTAGATGTATTTTAGTTGGCGTAAATACTTCATGACGTGTCCTAGTTTATTCCTGAGGTTCATGTTTAATGAAATCCTGCTCAAGACCAGCGGTTCAAACAAAGTTAATGATCATCGGGTTATGTTGAAGGTTTGATTGTAGTCTGCATATAGTTTACCTACACGGAGCTGGTGCTTTGATGGTTTGAGAGCCCGGGCAGTTTGTTCCGAGTTCACTCCAAGTTTGATCATAAGTTACGAAAGACTGTTGTAACAGTTTTTACTAACGCGCCCAAGATTCAAGAAGTCTTAAAACTTCGTGAATCTCTTCCCTCCGACTCCCAAGAGTACAAAAGCTATTTTCTCACAATTGCTAAAAAAACGTTCCTTGAGATATCTTTGAGAGACCTAAGCTTTCTAGAGCCTTCTTCAAAACTCTCTCTGTTAATGTTTCTGTAGTTTGTTATGTGAGAACTGAGATTGAACCCAGTGAGATTCTTCTTTCCCCCATTATCTCAAATTCGATTTTGATCACCAAGATAATACCAAGACTGTTTGTTCCTATTGTGAAAGAGTTGATTGCACGTGAGTATGTCGAAAGATCGGCTTGGCTGGAGAGATCGGCTTATCTTCAAATGGAAGAAGAGTTCCTCATTCTCTGCATGGTGCAGAGCTGGATGTAGTATTCCAGGTAAGGTACAAGTTGTGTTAGACTAGCAACGGAGTGTTGGGTAGTTTATAGATTACTATGCACCGGTTTGAAGTTTCTAGTGGATTCGCTTAAACGGCTTACGAGCCCGAAGAGTTTTTTTTTCCTCTTGAAAGAATTCTTTCAAGTGGTTTTTCTCTTTGTCATCAATCCTGGTGTTATTGATTGTGATTGTGATTACTTAGAGAATTTAGTAATTGTTGTGATTGTTGTCTGGTTGTTTCTTTGATTAAGAAAAAAAAATTTTGAGTATATTGTAGAGTTAATAATCTGTAATAATCTGGCCATATTGATTTGATTATTCCGCATAATATACTGAGTGTCTTTGAAATTTGCTGATAAGCTTGTGAGATTGTGCAGCAGTAGATTTACAAAGGATCGAGAATTTTTAAAACCTATTCAACCCCCCTTCTAGGTTTGGCTATGTATATTGAGTCTTGAACCACCTTATTCAATTGGTATCAGAGTCATACATCGACTCCAAAGACTCAAATATTCAATATGGATAAAAGCCAATCACTGAGTGTTCCTCCATTTTTTGATGGATCGAACTATGCCTATTGGAAAGTGAAAATGAGAGCTTTCCTTAAGTCCATAGATGAAAGAGTATGGACTGTCGTGACTCAAGGATGGGAAATATCGTCTGCAACAGTGAATGAAGAGACAATTGTGAAAGAACCACAGCAATGGTCTTCGAATGAAAGAGAAACTGCTGGTTGGAACAGTAAGGGAATAAATGTCATTTTCATGAGCATTTCCCCTAAAGAATTTATGAGGATTTCTAACTGTGAAATAGAAAAAGAGGCGTGGGATATTCTCTTGGTCACCCATGAAGGTACAAAGGCAGTTAGAGATTCAAAACTACCTTGTTCAATGTTAATTTGCTTCCTGCTGTAGTTGTTCATTCTGACTCTTCCGTTTGTTGACTCGGTTTTATCCTTACTTATAAAAAAAATAAAAAGACATAGAAGCCTTAGGACTCAGTAATTAACTATCCAACACCGGACCCAATCGAATCACACTCCCTTACCAGCCAGGCCACAATCTCTAACACTATCCCCTACCTACTTGCAGCTAGCCCATTCATCATGCGATGTCCTACGTACGTACGTCTCAGGTATCAATTTTTGATGGGCTTAATATATACAGCATGCTCATCGCTAAAGATGAACCCGAGGATTAGGTTTCAGATCTGGAAAATGGCCCAGATCATTTTACCAAAACAAATGGACAAAAAATGCTAACAAGAGATCAAAAATGCCTAACCGCCACTCAAAACTCACTCCTATTGGTTGATTGAAGCTAAGCCATTCTTGCTTTTGTGCGCACAAAAAAAATTTGGCCACCTAGTAAAACAATTTTTTCGGGTGCATTAATAGAAGAGCATGAAAATTACTAATTCGTCTTATAGGGAGACATGCATGGACAATGGAGTCACTCCATCATCTTGATATGTAATACATCATAAGGAAGACTATCTATCAAGCTCATCGATTACATATTACTTGATTGAGAGAACCCTCGATTCGTCCTAGCATCTCCTTTAGGATGTCATTCACCCACTACGGCCTTTCGGTTGTAGCTTGAGCTTCCTTCTTCTTGACCCTTTCAGGTTGTGTGACGCCCTCTTTTAGTCATCCTTTTGCAGATTTTGTATTAAACGCATGGCTTAGAAAGGACCTGATCCAATTCATGTTTGAGGCTATGTTCAAACCAAACTCACCCCCTTATTTGAATAAGGCTGGAAAGAATGTTCGCCAATTTCAAATAAGAGAATGCTTCTCATACCCATTAAAGGAAAGGCTCGACGAAAGGGAGAGAGATTTGGTGGGGGAAGGAAAATGCTTTCGAAGATCAAAACTTAAATGAAGAGGGCCCAGGATGGCCTACGCTTTTAACTCTTTTGAGCCTAAAACCCCTCATATGCGTCAAAGAGTTTTGTTTTATTTTAAACTTAAATGCACCCACAGTTCCTATGGTATAAGAAAATTTCAAATTAATATCTAAGGTAAAGAAAGTTACAAATTAGTTCATGTGGTAAGGTTTTCATTAAAAATACATCCTTTCGTCCTTTCCTGTCTCTTTGACTAATGGCATATGCTAGTCAACATTAACCACAACGTATTGCATCCCTAAGTAGACCCCGTAATTTACTTGACTAATGGCATATGTTGTTAGTAAAAAAAGGCGAAGATGGACGAAATGAAGTATTTTTAATAAAAACTTTATGACAGGGACTAATTTGCAACTTTCTTTACTTCGGAGACTAATTTATAATTTTTTTATACCACAAACTGCAGATGCATTTATACCTTTATTTTATCTTCCTTCTTTTGCCCTTCCAATCACAACCCTTTTACTTCTCTTCCTATCGATCCGGACCATCCCACAAACACAGCACTACCCACAAATCATTACCCCCATAAACCATCTAAAAGCACAATTATTTGCATAAATAATTACAAAAAAAAAAACATAAGCCTAATTAAGTACCCCACAAACTGGTAACAAGTCGCCAACAGTTTCCCCCACTAGCCTCAACCTCTACCATCGTCCAAAGCCTACTTTAAGCACATGCAGCATGTATCGCCCCACCTCAACCCGTTTTCGACGTTTTGGCAGGCCTAACCCTTTCACAAAGACAAGGCCATCAATACCAAACAAGGAAGTCAATTTTAATTGCAAATTGCTTCTGCTTTTCGCAATAATGGTTAGTGATGGTGCTTCTATGGAACAAGTTCCATCACAGTGCAGTTCCCATCATGACTTGCAGGAGGAACTGTCGACTAGCATACGCTTTAATGACTTTCTGAAGGTTCCTACGGATCATTGAGAACTTGAAAAATCTTGAAAATTATCATAGCGAAAATGATGACGACCTCTATCGATTGAGGAGTCGTCTTCTAACCAAAAGAATTGGAGAGGAAAATTCTCCAAACCCGGTTGGAAATTTCAAAGGAAAATTATAAGTGCCTTTTCAAAAATTATAAGAGGCAAAAATTGTACATCATTTTCTTGTTTGCAAGTATGGTTTGCCTCCACCACCAGATTGATAGCCCAATTGGTAAGTCATGTGAGGATTTGTGAATTAAATTTCTGCTTTCAAAATTAACTATACTCTTACGTGATTATGGTAACAGTAGATGGATAGCTATGATTCAATTTGGATATTTTGTCGCAGACAGATATTATTATAGTTATGTCCAGAGAAAATAGCTTACGCTGATACATACATGAACTTGGCATTAGGCACCATCCATCACCAGCACCAACCTACTTGGGCAGCCGTCGAATGGCTATTACCTCATGAGTCATGAAGTTTTTGCACTAAAATATATATTACACTCTGAGAATCTGAGATCCTAACAGTTCCACTGTGAGTCACTTGGGCTCATAGGCTTCAGTTTCATAGGTTATGGATGATAAGAAGGCAGTGGAGCAGACCATGTGGTCAGTGGCTCCAGTGTCCACTGTCCAAGGAATAGTCTGTGTTTTGGCTGGTCTTTGGTGCAATAATGATGTGAGGTGTTGCTGGTGGTCAGCTGAGAATATTGAAGAATTATGTGAAACTTAAATGGTAGAAGATGAGGCATTCCCACCATAACCAGGCTTTGACTTTATGAACTTGAAATTTGGTGGGAAACCTGTAAGTCTGTAGCACTTTTCTTTGATATGCCCAGATTTACCACAGTGAAAACAGGTGACTTCAGCCTTGTCCCTTTTCTTAGCCTGAATATGAAGTGCTGCAAGTGCAGAGGATTCTGGAGTTGGCATGATTAGTGTTTGTGTCTGTCTTTGCCTCTCTTCTTGCAATACCAGTGAAAAAGTTTTGTCCAAGGAAGGCGTGGGATTTATGAGAATAATCTGCCCCCCAATGCTATCATAGGTGTCATTCAATCCCATCAAAAATTTGAAGACATAATCTAGCTGTTGGACCTCACCAACAGCGCTGAGTGCATTGCAGGTGCAGTGTCCACAAGAGCAGAAAGGCAAAGGTCTATAGTTATGCAGTTCTTCCCAGATGGCATTGAGTTGGGTAAAGTATTCACTTACCGATTGGGTTCCCTGCACAATCGATCCAAGTTGGTGCTGGAGATGATAAACTCTCACATTGTCTGGCTGTGCAAACCGAGCTTTGAGTTTATCCCACACTTCTTTGGCTGAGTTGATGTAGAGGGCATTTGACGCAATCTCCTTTGAGATTAAGTTCAGAATCCATGATAGGATTAAGTTGTTGCATCTCATCCAGGGTATATAAAGGAAGCTAGAGAAATCTGGGGTGTCAAAGGAGCCATTGAGAAAACTCAGTTTGTTTTTAGGCTTAATATTCCTATTGATCCCTGGGGTTTAACTTTTTCCCAATTTGGTCCTCAGGGTTCAATGCGTTCCACACTAATCCCTGGGCTCTTTCACATTTTGCATCCAGTTCATCCGTCAAGTCAGGCCCAAAGCTTTAACGGAGAATTCGAACGTTGCAGACGGAGTCCACCTCAAGTGTGATGAAATAGCAACATGTGTCTCCTATTTTTTTTCATTTTTCGCAAAACCACAAAAAAAGCCATGTCGTTAAAATTAGAAGTCACATCTGTAAAATTAATGGGCAAAGCTGTAAATTTCTACTGCTGCCCATGAGACCCACGAAATAGAAAAATCCCCAAACCCTAACCTAATCCCCAAATTGAAATCCCAACAAGAACCTAAAGCTTCACTTCACGCAGGGGTAATCATTGCAGGACACATTGTACCGAGGAACAATCTGTTTATCAAAATTTACACCCAGATACTCGTGAACATCAACCAAGCGACCAACATCGAATTTCATCCTATGCACCAAAAACTCGATCTTCTTCTTAATGTCCTTTATCTCATCTCATATAGAATCAGAGCCTTGGCTCTTTCCATAACACCTTAAAAGCTTCTCTACGAATCAACCCAAGTTTGCATAAGCAGTCAACTCTTACTTTTACTTGAAACCCAACTCTAAATGCTCCTTCAATAAAAATATTCTCCTTGATCGGCTCCCGGCATTTCAAAGTCTTCAGCAACTCCAAACACTGTGAAAGTTCCCCCAATTCCATACTAAGAATTCTGGGTTCCCTAACAATCTCTTTCCTAACTAAATCCTCCCCAAACCCCATATCTTCGAACTCAAGAAGCAGAGGCTTTAACCTATCTTCGACCCCAAATCTTAATACACCAGGACACGAACAAAAGAACTGATCAATTGCATTCCTTGGAATCCCAATTTCCATCAAAAAGGCTAAACTCCTCAAGACCTTCACCCTGCTGGAAAATCCATCTGGGTCTAACTGGAACCTCCGTGAAAGTTTCAGCACATTCCTTATCATCACTGGGGAAGCACTCGAGAGCTCCGACATTGGAAACCCCTTTCCCATTTCTTGAGGAACTCGCAGGTCTCATGGGCAGCAGTAGAGATTTACAACTCTGCCCATCAATTTTACCGACGTGGCTTTTAATTTTAAAGACATGGCTTTTTTTGTGGTTTCGTGGAAAATGGAAAAAAATAGGGGACACGTGTTGCTATTTCATTGCACTTGAGGTGGACTCCGTCTGCAACGTTCGAATTCTCCGTTAAAGCTTTGGGCCTGACTTGACGAAACTGGATGCAAAATGTGAAAGAGCCCAGGGATTAGTGTGGAACGAATTGAACCTGAGGACTAAATTGGGAAAAAGTTAAACCCCAGGGACTAACAGGAATATTAAGCCTTGTTTTTAATGGATATTGCTAAGGTGAAAGAACGATTCCATGAAAGATAGTTTGAACCGGTGTGATTATCACCATGCTCGCATTGTCACTATCGTGCAAAAAGAATGGACTGTTTGAATCTTCAGAGGGAGAAGGAGCAGCACGGAAAGTGTGAACTGGTGGAGGCTGAAATGGTGGGGAACCAGAGGTCAAAGAATCTTCGTCTGCCATTTTGATGAAACAATATATGAAGAGTAGAAGAGTTGAAGGCTGAGGTGAAATGATTGGTAGCAAGAAAAATCTGCAGGTCACAGCTCCTGCTCTGATACCATGTTAGAAAACACCAACAAAGTTGAGGGAATCGAGACTATTTCATTTTACTCATCTCTCTTCGATGTACAGTGTATGTATATATACAATCTGAAAGTCTAATCCTAATTCGTTATTCTATACTAACAGCTGGCAATACACAATGATTTTACAGACAAGTGAAATTCCAAATTTTTCCTGCTGAGTGGAAAAGCAGAGTTGCAAAGTGTGCTCTGCACAAAGCTCATTCGGTGTAGCTTGTCGGTGGAAGCGGTGCGACGTTGGTGCTGTGCATCTGCTGGGTTGTGTGTCCGCATAAAGCTGTCATGTCTTCTTGTTTGTCTGTAATGACTCCACGCAAGTGTGTCCAGCATTCTCATTGTCCAGCCTCTTTAATTCTTGAGACACTTTTCGGGCCAAGGACTGGGCTCGGTTGTGGAAGCTGTGCATTCAGGATCGTCTTAAGTTGCATTTGTGGAAATGTGCCCAGGCTACTTTGCCTTTGAGGGGGTAGTGGCACGTTTTCTAACTTCTGATTCAGAGGAGCAATTTTCGTGGCCCCTTTGTGGTTTTGAAGTCTTTTTTTCTTTTTCTTTTCTAAATAAACTTCATAACAACACCAGCTAACCTCAAGGAGGGAACCTTGGGTTATCACAGGTGAGAATTGAAACCGGTACAACAGACGTTGGGATATTCCCAACACGAAGCTCATTTAGCAAGATTATGGGCAGCCGAATTAGCATGACGCTTTACATGATTCGACGTTTTGAAGTCGAATCAGCGGAACACCTGTTCTTGCGTTGTCAGGTGGCTAGAGTGGTCTGGCGTGGCTCGATTTGGCCTTTGTTGATTGAGCGTTTTGTGGACAGCAATGTTGCTGACTTTATCCTGGGTTTTCTTTATGCTTCGAGGACTTTGGTATCCCAAAGGCTGATTGTCGTAATTTTATTCTTGCCGCTGCCCTGGTGCTTCAAAACAAGGCTACTGTTGATTCATTTTGAGTCTGATTGTTTATCGTTGGTTCAGGATGTGTTGAGCACGTCTCCTGTCGCGGGGTGGCAAGTGGAGGATTGGTTGCCTGGAATTCGGAGTTTCTTCTCTACTCATCCCCATCATTCTCGCAAGCAGAACAAACTTGCTCACTGTTTGGCTAAGTGGGCTGCCACTGCAGCTGGTCATGGTTTCTTACCGCTTTCTGCTATTCCAGCGCATGTTTACCGCTGTCACCGTTTTTTGTTGCTTGTTGTTTTTACCGTATCGAGGGAAAAAAAAAAAAAAAGGAAGACAGGCAAAAGAGAGTATTAGAAATTGCGGAGAGTAAAGCGCGAGTCTGAGCGGATGCTTAACCAAGAAAAAAAAAGTCAAGAGAGGGAGAGAGAAGTTGATAATGTCCACAGCCAACTCTGGTGAGGCTTCCCTTCCAACCCAAAGGTAATCCACAACATATCAACGTTTGTCTTCTGCTTCAAGTTTTGCAGTTTTCCTTTTTCTGTGTTGCTTTCGTGGGTACAAATTAATATGCCATTTTATTCGTTCTTTCTTCGATTTCTTTGTTCTTGTCTTCGATTTCTAACTGCAGCTTTTGCTTTTACTATTAAACGGATTACGGTTTTGTTGCTGGTTTTGGTTTTACATCTGGGTTTCGACTAAATCCAATTTTGGACAATCACTTCTGCAGGTTCACCCTTTTCGTAGTAGTAGCCTTGAAACCTTGATTTTCATTTCATACTGGGCGAACTTTTTAGTTTGTGAACTGGAAGAGTGACTGGATGCTGGTAACAGCATGCCTGAATTTTTTGTTTTTTTTTGGGTGGGGCGCGTGAGGAGAGAGAGAGAGATTTGCCAATGCTTGAGTTAGGCCAAAACTAGGACTTGTCCAAATGCTTATTTTCGTGGATCAATCTGTTCTGGTTGAATAAAAATAGTTCACTGGTAACATGTATGGACGTACGTGTATTTATTACCATGGTTATTGTTTCGGGGTGGGACAGTGTAATAAGTTTCCTCTTCTTAGTCAGATTTTGATCGAATATTTCAATGTTTGAATTAGTTCCTTCCACCTCCCCCACCCAGTTTGTATTCTTCACTGACATTGCTTACCACCAAATTCTTTTAGCCCAAATTTGATCCCACTATATTTATCAATTCCATTATTCAGCAATCCCCTGTGTCTAAAATCTTTTACAACTATGTACAAGTTTTAAGACCAAGGTCCTATCATGAATTTATAGTACCGGAATATTCGGCTGCCTCCATTTGATTGTGCAGCTTTTCAAGAGAGTGGAGTTTTGACTAAACCTTTTTGTGTTTTGGGACACAACCTAAGTTGTATTTTGCACTTGAAAATAACGATTGCCATGGCAAGAATGCAATAATGCTCCAGAATTTACCACAATGATCTTGGAATGTTGAATTTCATCTTATGATATGCTGGAAATGAGTGTTTTGTGGGGTCTCAGATCAACTTCATGATATCATATCGTCATTATGGGTGCAGATTTTACCACAATGGTCTTGGAATGTTGCACTTCATCTTACGATGTGCTGGAAATGAGTGTTTTGTAGGATATCAGATCAACTTAATGATATCTGCCATATTAGTGCCCTTAATAGATATATTTTTCAACCTATTATAATATATTGCAGTATATTGCTTATAGGATATAATCCCTTTCATTGTGCCCCCCCCCTTTCCTCTCTCTTCTCTCTCAGATTATTGGGGAAAGTGGCATTGGTCACCGGTGGTGCCTCTGGTATTGGAGAAAGCATTGTGCGCCTTTTCCACAAGCATGGTGCAAAAGTTTGTATAGTTGATGTGCAGGATAACCTTGGCCAGCATGTGTGTGATACCCTTGGTGGTGAACCAAACACCTGTTATCTCCATTGTGATGTTACCAAAGAAGATGATGTCTGCCGTGCAGTTGATTTCACAGTCAGTAAATTTGGTACCCTTGATATCATGGTCAACAATGCTGGGTTGTCAGGCTCACCATGTCGTGATATCCGCAATGCAGACATATCAGACTTTGAGAAGGTATTTGATATAAATGTGAAGGGAGTCTTCCTTGGAATGAAACATGCAGCTCGGATTTTGATCCCCTTAAAGAAGGGCTCCATAATTTCTCTATGCAGTGTTTCAAGTGCCATGGGAGCTCTAGGCCCACATGCCTACACAGGATCCAAGCATGCTGTTTTAGGGCTCACCAAGAGTGTTGCAGCGGAGCTGGGACTACATGGGATACGCGTCAATTGTGTTTCTCCTTATGCAGTTCTAACAGGCTTGGCTTTAGCTCACTTGCCAGAGGAGGAGAGAACTGAAGATGCCACAGCCGGTTTTCGTGCTTTTGTTGGGAGAAATGCCAACTTGCAGGGTGTGGAATTGACAACTGACGATGTGGCTAATGCTGTGCTGTTCTTAGCAAGTGATGAAGCAAGGTATGTTAGTGGGGCTAATCTCATGGTTGATGGGGGTTTCACTAGCTCAAATCACTCACTGCGAGTCTTCAGATGATGAATGAGATTCAAGAGGGTGGCTGCCTTGCTTTAGTGGAAGTTGGAGGCATGTTGAGTGTGGACTTCTTCATAGGCAGTGTTTTTTTTTTTTCTTCAAGTGGTCATAGGAGTGGTTCGGTAAGTTCCCAATAGAAGTTGATTTGGATCTCATTTGTAGTAGATTGGACCTGAATACTGGACATTGTTTTTTGATTACGGCTTTTGCAATTTGAAACAGAAGTGTAGTTCTTAATAAAATTGGGCACTTCTTATTTTTGGGAAATATTTGTCGTTCTGGTTTTATTATGTTCAGATGTTGGACCTGGCACTTGACAGATCAAATTGTGATTCTAAGATAGCAGATGTGGGGAAGATGCTTGTGTCTATTGTGAGTGGAAGTGGAAGTGAAGGTGTCGCAGTGGGTGACACAGGAACAGAAGATGGTTGTGCTGAAGATATTGGCTACTCAAATGGAGTGCAGCGGTTGTGGTTGCAGACTATGCTTTGGAAAAGCCTATGGTTTGTAATAGCTTGCAATTATTAGCGGTTGTAGTGTCACAGGTGACAATAGTTCTGTAGAGCCTGTGTGATGAGATTAGCTTTCTATAGGATCGAATTCTAATCGTACCAAATTATTCTTTTAATTTAAAAAATGTTGAGAAGGTAAAAGCTAAATGGTAACACAAACGATGCGACTTCAAATAAGCAGAAAGCAACATTGGTGGAATAAGAAGAATGTTAGAACAAAGCTGAGAGACCTGCTCTGCTCTATCGTTATCTCTCTGCTAAGACATAAATGTATCAGAGTCTGATTTACAGAATTTTCAATATTTCAATAATGTGAGCTGGTCGCAGAAAGAGAGCTCTCAGCCAATCAATTACCCGTTAACCCGGAAAAACTTCCCTTACCTGGCACTAACTGAAAAGCCTTGACCTTTTCAGTCCCAACAGAGTCACAGACGTGCTGTTTTACATGCCATCTGTTTCCAACATCAATCCGCCATGGGTTGTCTTCAACCATATTTGTTTTCTGCCCTCAACGCCATCAATATCGTCACTCCCTCAAAACCCACGTTGTTCTCATCCACAAACCTCAACAAATTCCATTCGTTCAAGCCATTGAAGTTTTCTTCCACCTTCGTGAACTCATCTAATGCTGAATCGTCAGAACCCATTTCACCAGACTCCACGGATACCAACCCTGAAGTGGAACTGCGAGCTGTTGACCGTCCAGTTGACGATTCTGGGGACGGTGTTGGGAGTAAAGTAGTGCCGGTTTCGGTTAAGGTTGCAATGGAAAACGCAAAAGAGGAGAAGAAGAACAAAGGTATTGGGGCAAGCATAGCGAGAATGCTGAAGAGAAGTGAAGCACTTCCAGGTACTATTTTGGAAAGGCGATTCATTGAGGCTTTTGGTTTGTAAATTTTATTCATTTTCTTTGAGCAAAAACTGGCGTTATTGATCCTGTATGAGTCGTGGATGATTGCAAGTTGGAAATGTTTATTGAAATTTTTTGTTGTTTTAAATGACCTATATGGACTGGTGATTCGAGCTAAATTTAGTTCTTTATATTTGTTTCAAGGATTGAAGAGAGGAAATGGGGGAAATAGGGGGAAGGGGGTTGCAGAGAAAACGGTTAAGAAGGGGGAACTGTCCATTTCAAGCATTGATTTTGTGGGGCTTGACTTTGGGATAAGAAGAGAAGCAGGGGACTGCCACCGGGGCTTGTTCCTGCTGCAGATCCTTTCCCAGAAGGGGACTTGCCCGAGGTGGAGTTGATTGTTGGAGATACCAGCGAGTTTGAAGACAGTGCCTCATCAAAACCCAAGCTGCCTCGGGAATATGATTCAGATCTCTACAAGCCGAAGGTTTCCTCATGGGGAGTCTTTCCAAGACCTGGAAATATCTCAAAAACGGTATGGTAATTGACATGAGGACTGATGTTACAGGAGTGAGTTTGATATATGTTTGACAAGAGTCTTGGTGTACGTATTTTTGTCAACATTTCTCAAGACCTGGAAATATCCTCGTAAACTCGTTACTGTAACTGCTGTCAGAACTGATGTTGGAACGGTGAGTTGATAGATTTACGTAAATCATATTGGTTTGGAACTTCTTCTTCAGGTTTCTTAGTCTTATAATCAAGCTAGATAATAAGTCAAGTGAAAAAGGAAAGAAAGGGGAAGAAAAGGGGGAATATGAAGAACTGGTACCGTTGTTTCTCAGACCTGTCGAAGCTGTCAAGTTGTTAATGACAGTCAAATTTCATTTGTTTACCAAATCCAGCACTTGTTATAGTCTCTTGGTTCTGCTGGCTTCTGATTTTTTATGCCAGCTAGGGCTCTAAGCTTCATAATTTTATATTCTTGAGGAAACTGCTTGTGTTACATAAATGATGTGCACAAACGTGCATAATCATTCTTCATGCCTATATGTAAACTGGATTTCCTGAAGAAATCTTTTATCTTCTAAAACTTGTAAAAAAGGAAAAAGAGAAAAAAAGTAGAGACATGCATTCTGAAGTTCTTTGTTTGTACAGTATCTATGACCGATTCAATCCCCTACCTGAATTCTGTTGGATCATGATCTCACTTGGTAACAAATTGGTTAAATAATCATCATATGTACCATCTTTTGGTTTGCAATATGCATTACCTTAGTATCAATTCATGATAGTTTTGATGGAGGCTTGTGTTATTTAGTTTTCTTTCTTTTTGAAGATTTCCTATTTTATTGGTCAGTTTGGCGGTGGAAGAGTTATACGCCCTGGGGAGGTGCTTGAAACAACTGAAGAGAAAGCCGCTAAAGAAGCACGTACAAGAGAATTACTTGCTGCCTACAATAACAAAATTGGCTTAAAACTTGATCCAAAGTTAAAATCTGAATGCCAGGAGGTATGCTACTATTAAAGTTGTCAACTTCTAAAACATTAAGAGTGTGCTCTTATATACAAAAATTATGCTCAGAGTGAGGAATTGTGTTTATAGTTAAATAATGAGGTCCGTACTCGGTTGAATATGTCATGAATTCTTCTATTGCAGCGTTTGAGGTAATCTGGCACTAGTGCAAGTTGTAGAAGGAAACTTAAATTGAACAAGTTGTAGATGATCAATGATGTCTATTAAGATCAACTTATCTTAAATTTAAGTTGATATTAACTTAAACTTAAAAGAGGCAAGTTGTAGAAGGAAACTTAAATTTGTCTCTTTTTGCTTGAACAATGATGTCTGCACTTAAATTGAATATATTATCCTTTTACTTGTTCTTAAATTAGTTAAGCAAATGACCAGTAATGGGAGTTCTTTTCTATACGAATTTGTTGGCCGGGAGACATATTATATATACAAAGTATTAAAAAGAAATAATATTAGATTGGAGAATGGGTATAAGTCGGTTATCATGTATGTTGATTGTATATATAAATTATCTGAAGAGTTAATTTGTTTATACAAATTAATATCTTTATTACTAAGAAGAAGCTTAAAATCCTAACCTCTTAATTAAGGCTTCATGATTTTACATATTTGGTGTGAAACCTGAAACCAATGTCCAATGACTATATATATAACATATCTAACCAATTAAGCTCCATCGAGGAATGTCTTGTGCATACTTACTGTTAGCCCATGCATACCATACAATGTCCTACGTACGTACGTACGTCTCCAGTATCAATTTTGATGGGCTTAATACAGCATGCTCATCACTAAATATGAACCTAATCCTCATATTTCAGATCTGGAAAATGGCTCAGATCATTTTACCAAAACAAATGGACAAAAAATAAGTATTGACAGGCGAAAATGCCTAGCGCCACTCAAAACTGTTTTTAAAGATCGAAACTTAAACGAAGAGGACAGAGGATGGCCTACGCTTTTAAACTTTTTTGAGCCTAAAACACCCCATAAGGGTCAAAGAGTTTTGTTTTGTTTTTTTCTCCTTTCTTTTGCCCTTCCAATCACAACCCTTTTCCTTCCCTTTCTATCGATCGGGACCATCCCACAAACACAGCACTGCCCAAAAATCATTACCCCCATAAGCCATCCACAAGCACAATTCTTTGCATAAATCACTTCAAAAAACACAAGCCTAATTAAGTACCCCACAAACTGGTAACAAGTCACCAACAGTTTCCCCCACTAGCCTCAACCTCTACCATCGTCCAAAGCCTACTTTAAGCACATGCAGGCATGTCTCGCCCCACCTCACCCGTTTTCCACGTTTTGGCAGGCCTAACCATTTCACAGAGATAGCCCATGAGTGATGATATTGGGCTGTGACAAGGCCATTAATACCAAAACAAGGAAGTCAATTCTAATTGCAAATGGCTTCTGCTTTTTGCAATAATGGGTAGCGATGGTGCTTCTCTATAGAACAAGTTCCATCATAGTGCAGTTCCCATCATGACTGACAGGAGAAACTGTTGACTAGCATATGCTTTAATGACTTTTTGAAGGTTCCTGCGGATCATTGAGGGCCTGAAAATCTTGAAAATCATCATAGCGAAAATGATGACGACCTCTGTCGATTGAGGAGTCGTTTTCTGACCAGAATAATTGGAGAGGAAAATTCTCCAAACCCGGATGGAAATTTCAAAGGAAAATTATAAGTGTCTTCTCGGAAATTATAAGAGGCAAAAATTGTACATCATTTTCTTGTTTGTAAGTATGGTTTGCCTCCCGCACCAGATTAATAGCCCAATTGGTTAATCGTGTCAGGATTTGTGAATTAAATTTCTGCTTTCAAAATTAATCATACTCTTAAATGATTATATAAACAGTAGATAGATAATTATGATTCAATTCGAATATTTTATTAAAGATAGATATAATTATAGTTATGTCTTAGGCTGATATATACATGAACTTGACATTAGACATCATCCATCACCAGCACCAACCTAATTGGACAGCAGTTGAATGGCTATTACCTTATGAGTCATGAAGTTTATGCAATATATATATATATTACACTGTCATCCATGAAGCGGTGACTAGGACTCTTAATTTATATTCACCTCAAAAGTTTCTCTGCATAAAACAAATAGCCGAAGGCTATGGCTTCGTACTAACTGCTCTTGTCCCTCTCCCAGCTAGTAAAGCCAAACTTTGAGATACCTGTCCATTTATCATAAGAAGCAAATAACTAAAAGCACCAAATCAGAATGTTAGTACAAGGCAATGATATAAGGCTATTCAAAAAGGGTCATCCAAATGACTCTGGGGTATAAAATATTTGAGAACCAAACCATTTATTAGAAGCAAATAACTACTGCACCAAAAGCGAATGAGTACAAGGCAATGATATAATATTTTCAAAAGGGCAAAATCATGGTGGGTATAAAATATTCACCGATGTCAAGGGGTGGCAGATAAATCATACTTAATAATTTTGTTAGTCTCAATTATACTGTTTTAGTCAAAGGTTTTAGGGCCCCAACAGTTAATGCCTGGTTCCAAAGTTTATAGAAAAATAATATTTAATTTCTATCCTATCAGTAACACATAGGAAAAAGCGTGATCCTCACATCATTTGCCTTAATTAGACTTACAAATTAAGCATGCCTTCCCTTAGAATTAATAATAATAATAATTTTAAAAAGATATTTCTATAAATAGGGTAATAAAATGTACAACGCTTGAGAAAGTGAATTTATTATTTCTGCTGAATTATATAGCAACGATATTAATTATATATATGTAATTTTTTTAATTTCTGAGACATAATGCAGTGAATCTTTAGCATTAGAAAGCTCAGAAGACCTGGTCTATAAGAGTACAGAACTGATGCACACAAAACAAAAGAGACAAAAGCCGACCCCATACAGAGTCAGAGACGCACGGCAAATCAAACAATCTTTTTGTCGAGCCCCAGTCCATTATTCCCACTAATGACCTTTTTATCGGCCTCTAATCCTAATTACCAACCTACATTATATTCTTCTTCTTTTTCACTAATTAAAAAAATATTTTATACAGCCAAAAAAGTCCAAGAAAAGAAACCGAAAGACTTTCCAAGATATTCACCACTCTGTCGCTTGGGCGGAACGCACACTGCTCCCTCCTCGCACGTACTATGCTTCGGTGCTCTCCGTGAAGTCACGCCACGTGGCGCGTGGGGTGTTGAAATCTGGGAAAAGCGAGTGGGTGTGAGACAGGTACAGAGAGGAGGATACTAAACTGGGAAGGTTATGTTAGAAGAACAGGAGGAGTGGAAAATAGACGTATAATTTGAGGAGAGGAGAGGAGAGCCAAAAAGAACAAGTTTTGATCGAATTTTTTAGCGGTGAGAGCGAGGAGGAAACAAAGAGGGAATAACCGAGAAAAGGGGATGGTTTATCTTAGGGTTTCTTAGTTTCCTAATCATCTCGGAGTGTTTTCTTGGAAGATAAGGCGTTGGTGGTGGAGTCGCGCTTTTTGAGTTTTCTCGGTAGACAAGCGGAGAAGCGCTTCCGTTGGTAATAGCTGAAATTGTCTGTGTAGAGAGCGGGCGAGGAAGAGAGATGGCTTTGTCTTCGTCTTCGACGTCTTCTTCGGCAGCTGTGGCAGTCGAAAAAGCGACGAGCGATCTTCTGATGAGTCCTGATTGGACTATGAACATTGACATATGCGATTCTGTCAATTCACATCAATGGTAGTATAAGAGACGCGCCGTGAATTTTTCGTTTGCTTTCCTTTTCTCTTCGAAGCTCTTTGCTTTTGTTATTTTTGTGGTTCTGTCGGCGTTGACTTTGACGTTGTTTCAGTCTAGGGTTTCTGTTTGATCGAAAATTTCTTTCTTTTGGATGTATCTTTGTGTTTTATGTGTTAATTTTCACATACTCCCTTTTGTTAATATGTAGCTTGATTATGGTTTCTCGTTTACCTTTTCAATTTGGAGTACTATTTTCAAGATGTTTTTATTCTATAAATTTCTTTTGATGTTTTCGATAGAAGTTGCTGACAACAATTATTCTTATAATTTTCTGCGGGTTTGCCTTACACGCTTCAATAGTTAGGGGAAGTGAGTGTGGCAGGCGGCACGTAATTTTCTGGCGTAATTTTTTTTTGGTGCCTTTAAGTATGAATTTTTGTATTAAAGAGTTTCTTTTTCTGAAGGGATTCGACATAGTGCCCCAAAGTTCCCCTAAAAAATTTTCTGATCAGAAAACTGGGACTAAAAAAGAAAGAACTTTTTTTTCGTAACTGGAAAAATTTTATACGTGACTATTTTCCTTTGGAACAAGCTGAGTCGTTTAAGTATGTGGATGCTTTGTTGAATATTGGTATGCTCCAAAAAAATTTTCCTTCTTTTCTAACTTTAATTGGAAAATAGTCAGTATGTTTTTGTTCGAGAATTGGAATAAAGGTTTTGCTGGTTTATTGAGGTGTATTCTTTAACCGCTCAGGCAGGCAAAAGATGTTGTGAAAGCTGTGAAGAAAAGGTTGCAGCATAAGAACCCGCAAGTTCAGCTTCTGTCTTTGACGGTACTTCTTTGTTGGGGACCCTTTTCTTTTCCTCTGATTTCTCCGAACATGTTTGCTGAATCAACACCTTAAATTTCTTATTCTCATGTGTTTATTGTTTCATACTTTATTTTTTTAGTTTGAGAATCTTTTTCTATGCACCAAGTATTTATTGATGGATTAGTTGTGTGTGAAATCCAATTTTGTAGCTCTTGGAAACGATGGTGAAGAACTGTGGTGAATATGTCCATTTTCAAATTGCTGATAAGAAAATATTGGAGGATATGATCAAAATCGTCAGGAAGAAGGTAAGTCTCATCAATATTTTTGCTCGGTTGAGTATTCCTATTTAAAAAACACGGTGGTCCTAATTAGCATGCTGGAATGGTATTTTTTATTTTTAGTTTCTCTTTCCTATTCCTATAGAAGCTCCTTGCTGGCTTTCTTGTCCACTCACAGTAAACAGGTGGAGTTTGTTTAGGACTCGGCATATTTTCCCAATTTATAGCTACAGCTGCCTCGTCACAGTACTTATCGACTACGGGGTCACGCGTTGGCCAAGCTTATTTATGTGTGTCGACTATAAAGTTTGTCGTATGCATGTTAAGGCCATCAGAGTTTAAGCAGTTACAACTTTCTTGAAGAAGCTATTTTGTGCTCGGAGGCAGACCTATTGACAGAAACTAGTATGGTGTTATGAGTACTTATCTATTTGCAAACATGTTGAAGCAATTATAGTGGAAACTGATTGGATCAGATGATTAATACAGATTGGTTGGCTTGTTCAGCAAGTAAGAGGGGCAAGTTGTATTTGTTGCATGGATAAGCCTTCAAATCTGGACTGTAGTTTACAGGATATTTATGAATATATAATTCATTGAAATTTTTGTTTTTATTCTCCTGTTTGAATTGGAAAAAGTGTTATCTGCAGTTTTTGCTGAGTGCAAATCATACAGTTGATAGGATGATTGTTTATTAGTTGGCCCAAACTTTAAACTGATGACCCCACTTTCACTTTTTAATTGTTATATTACAATAGGCCCCAGGTTCTTGATAACAAGGGACACTCATTGAATTTACTTGCCCCAAAAAAAAAAAAAAAAAACAGGACTTTTACCTTCTGACTGTTACATTCCACGGTTTGTTTATGGAAAATGTAAAGATTATTGCAATCACCAGGCAATGATCTTCAGGATTGATGCCAAAGCTCTGCATTTGAACAATATTTTGATTGCCCCTGAGCAGTAGTGTTTTTCATGTCCTCCGTAATGTTGAAGTCAACTGAATGGAAAGGGGTAATATGTTCTTGTGCTTGTACTCCTTTATTGGCTTTGTATGTGGCACATGTTGAGGTCTCTTTATCATTGTTTCAGCAATTTTACTCATGGGACTTCTTGTTTTCCTCAAGTTACAGTTTTTTTCCATGCTTTCCTTATTTCTTCATTCTGCTCCCTTTGGTAGTTCTTTCTGTTAATTGATCTTGCTTTGATCTAGAATATGTGGATTGATCCTCGTTCTTCTCATTAATACCATTGTGTTTCCTTCTGAGCTCCTTATCACCATTGTTACTTGTCATTGTTATTTTGTGATAAGTACATAAGTCTATGGGTATTGCAGGCAGACATGCAAGTGAGAGACAAAATATTGGTGTTGCTAGACTCCTGGCAAGAGGCTTTTGGAGGGCCTGGGGGAAAATATTCTCAGTACTACATGGCATACGAGGAACTAAGGGTAAGCATGTAGCTAGCAGGACTAACCTGTTTATGCTTGACGATTTTTTTCCCTTGTAGTTTAATAGGCTATGAAGAAATTACAGTTCAAGTCCAATAGATAGGATTTATTGATTTAGCTCTTTTTCATGGTATTACAAGAATAGGTTTTACCATGTTACTGCTCTCTAGTATACCAATGATTTCGTGGTGGCCTTTGAGGTATGGGAGAATGGTCTACAAAAAAAAAAAAAAATCTTCTGTCTGTGATCCATAAGATGTTGGGAGGGCTCAGTGTAGTTTGTGAGCAATTTCATTATTCTGATATACTTAATAATCACCATTAGGGATTGATCGCAGTCAAGTTGCACTTGTTGTGTTCAACACTAGCTCCAATATTCTTCGGCTCTTTGATGATTCTGTACCCCCTCCTATTGGGTTTATCCCTTTCACATCAAAAAACCGATTACATGCTTATTAGGGGTAAAAGGCTTGTCTGTTGTAACCCAAGTAGATAAGTCACAATTTGGCTGTATGAATGGCAGCGGTCTGGAGTAGAATTTCCCAAGCGTTCTTTAGATGCAGCTCCAATATTTACGCCACCTGTTACCCATCCAACCTCGAGACCTAGTCAAGCAGGATATGGAATGCCTAGTAATTCTTCAAGGAGGCTTGATGAAACAATGGCAACAGAAATAGAAACTTTAAGGTAAGAGTGTGACTTTGGTCTGCACACCTTGTTGGTTCCTTATTGCTGGCGCTTCTTGCTTCGTTCTGTTAGTGCTCATTCTGGGGTGTGGTCTAACATCTTTGCTTGTGCGTTGTCATAATTATGTTAGTTTGTCGAACATGGAATCTATGCGTAATGTTATGGAGCTTTTAGGCGACATGCTTCAAGCTGTGAATCCCAATGACCGCGCGGTATGTGAAATGGTTTTTTTGTCAGTGTCCCCAGTTCAAATAATAAGCGTGAATGTTACTTCATATTTCTACTTGTGTTTTTAGGCTGTAAGAGATGAAGTTATTGTCGATCTTGTCAACCGTTGCCGTTCGAACCAGAAAAAGCTGATGCAGATGCTAACAACGTCTGGGTTGGTTCCCTCCAGACCTCCCTTGTTAATGAACAACTTGTTTTCTGCATCTCTACATTGCTCTCTGTGCATGTGTGCGTATGCTCTGTCTTTTGTGTGGAATTCTGACCTCGTTGTCTTGGTTGTGGTAGCAGGGATGAGGAACTTCTTGGTCAGGGTCTTGAATTAAACGACAGTCTACAATGTTTGCTCGCAAAACATGATGCTATAGCTTCTGGTTCCCCCCTGCCAAGTTTAGTTGCAAATTCCAGCCCTCAACCCACAGCCTCCAGCCCTCAACCCCAAGCCTCCAGCCCTAAACCAAATGTAGTTGTTAGCTCTAGCCCGAAGCCTAATGCTATTCAACATGATCTTGCTATTACGAGGGCCCCAGTTGATGAAGAGGATGAAGAGGAAGATGAATTTGCACAGCTAGCTCGAAGGTTGTTCTTAACTCTTAATTTTCTGTACTATTTCCGCAGTTTTGTAGCAATGGTACTCATTATCGTGGTGCTTAAGCCCATGTACATCGCATTTGCATCCATTGTTCCACGAACACATGACAATGCAAGAACTTTGTTGCAATCGGATAACCATTATCTTTAACTATTTTAGGAACGCATTTGACTCAAAGTTGGTATGCATATGTTGATCTCTCATACATTTGACTGTTTACAAATTCAAATTTTGAAGCCTACTAGTTATGCTTTCTGTGGAAACACCTGCCTGTTGTTGACATGTTATTTCTAGTCTGTTCTAACATATTTGAATTTAGTGTGTTTGGATATAAACAGTCTACTCGTTTTATCAATGCAGGCATTCTAAAACACAGCCCCAGCCTAATCAAGGCACTGAAACAACTGAAGGCCTATCATCGATCAACAATAGCGGAACAACAAATTCATCCATCCCTGCGGCATCAACCTCTGTCCCATGTAATGCATTAGCACTGCCCAATCCACCTGCACCAGTTAGGACTACAAAAGAACAGGACATGATTGACCTTTTGAGTATCACCTTGTCAACGACATATGCCTCCCCCAATACCCCTTGCACTCCCTTGGCCCCTGACCAAAACATGAATCAGGTGCCTGTTACCCCCAGCGCACAAGGTTATCCCTATGCTTCTCAAACTTATCTTGGAAACCAAGGGCAGGTACCCTATAATAGTTACGTTGTTCCATGGGCCCAACAGCAACCGCAACCTCAAGTACAGCCTCAAAGCTCTCAACAAGTTCAACCTCCACCTCAACCTCAAAGCTCTCAACAATTTCAACCTCAGACTCAACCTCAAAGCTCTCAACAATTTCAACCTCAGACTCAACCTCAAAGCTCTCAACAATTTCAACCTCAACCTCAATCTCAAAGCTCTCAACAAGTTCAGCATCAACCTCAAAGCTTTCAGCAAGCTCAACCTCAACCGCAAAGCTTTGAGCAAGTCAACCTCAACCTAAGTTGGTCAGCAAGCTCAACCTCAAGTTGGTCAGCAAGCTCAACCTCAACCTTTACCTCAAAGCTTTCTGCAAGCTCAACTTCAACTTCAACCGCAACCTCAGACTCAAAGCGTTCAGCAAGCTCAACTTCAACAAGTTCAACCCCAAGCTCAACCTCAGGCCCAACAACAAGTGCGTCCTCAATATCAATATCCTTCAGGCTATCCTCCTCCACCCTGGGCTCCGACCCCTGGTTATTTCAGCCACCAGAATAATGCTGCTGCAACTACTTTGGTTTCGAATCCACGAGCTAGTACACCCGCAGCTTACACACCCACGCAAGGGACTAGACCCTTGCAGCACCACAACTCTTTTCCCGCAAGAGGAGTGAATGGATCTGCAATGCATGGAGATCCACAGGTGAGCGCTGGGCTTAAAAACCCGTCCCCTGCCGCAAGCCCAAAGCCCTTTGTACCGTCGTACAGATTGTTTGAAGATCTCAATGTTTTTGGCAATGTGCCAAGTGGGGGCACATCTTCTGGCTTGTCGGGAAGTTCTGGACAGAGTATGGTTGGCGGGAGGAAGTGAAATGCTAGTCGTATGCTAGTGGTACAGCTTGCAGAACAGCATACCCATGGGACTATGGTGGATATCAGTAAGAGTGTCTTTTTGGAGTTCACAATGTATTTAAAGTTCTTTAGATACAATACATTTACGATTGGAAGTGATGGTCAATATTGGTGTGGAGATTGAATGTGATTGCCCCACATGTAAAATTCTTTCGACTCAAAAAGATGTATTTGGTTTCTTTTAGCTTGCCCCGTAGCCACACAATCGAGGTTTCCAAGATATTTTACTCTTTGGTTGGGAATCCGATCTTGCAGTGGACACTTTTGCTTACCTAATAAAATATCTAGCCTCCCCATATATTGCATGTGGTTTAGCTTTGAGAATATGTATTGATATTGCAGTCCCATAGAAGCAGGTAGTATAACAATACCCATCAACTTGCCAGTCCAATGATGGAGGTTTCTTCGAAATACAAGCTGCCTGCTAGGAGCAACAATTCATTAAAGGTTGAAATCGAGGATCTCTCTCGAGGAAAATGCAACTCACACGAAATGTTCCAACCCCTAGTGCGTAGCAAAACTTGACTAGTACTAATATCAACGGGGAAGCTAGAAAGGAAACTTCGTGACTAGTTCTTCCGTTCTTTCGAATGTAGAGAATAGTCATGCTTAGACATGAAGTCAGACACAAATGTCGAGAAAACTATAAGTAATAGAAGTCATGGATTTGAAGTTTCGGGTATATGTCACGAAGCTCTCAAAAATTCGAACCAATGGGACATTTTTCCGAAACTCCAGCTTTTCCTTCGTCGTCAAAATTACCTAGTGGGTTACAATATAAGGACGAATTGCCAAGAATCTGTCATTATATAAATCTTTGCAACTTCAAAAAGAACCGCTAAAATTTAACATTTCTGAAAGCTCTTTCTACTTTGTAAAAACTGCACACTAATGACAATAATTTAGCAGAGGATCAGACATTTAACAAATGCATGGCTACCTCAGCCCACAATGGCATCGACAACGGACATAAAAGATGGGGCGTAGATGACACAACGGCGAAAGAAAGAAGAAATGGGCACAAGCTCAAACAACTCAATAAATTAATTACAAGTTAAATGATTGTTAACAAAAGAACGTAAGGGACCATCATCAGAGAAGATAAGGAACACGGGTGAGTTGAAGCCCCGGCATTTCAGGAGTCAACTACCCACCGCACTATCTATTTGCAACACTTGAATTATGACAAAGAAAGTGTGCTGCATTTACAAATTTGCACAGGGCAGAAGAAACAATGAACACACGAAAATGGGAAATACATACATATAAAGAGGAGAAAATATTTACACGCATTTACCTATGTAACAGATTATTTGCCAACCCCCCCCCCCCCTTTTTCTCTCTCCTCTCAGCGACAAATATGCACCATTTTCTTTCCCACAGCCGTGACCATCTACACCGGGGGCTAATGAATGTATGTATAGCACACACCATCGGTAGAAACCACCCTACCACTATTTCAAGACACATCGACAGCGAAGAGGAGTTAGGGCAGTAGAATGTGTTGATGAGGTTATCCAAATGCACCAGGTGCAGTATTGACTTCAATGTAAGTCTCACGGTCATGCGCCACCAACACCCCCCCCCCCCCCCCCCCCCCCTCTTCTCTCCTCTCATTAGAAGACTATTAAACAGACATCAGGAACCAATTTGCATTCATCTTGCCTGACAGTTGTCATCAGCATAGATAGTGACACAACCATCTACAGCACCAGCAGCGAGCAATACTTGGTAGGGATGGAATGTAAGGCAGCTTACAGAACTAATCTTCTGTCCCATGAAGGTATGTAAGTACCGAATGGTGCCTAGTTGTTCGCCCTCCAGGCTAAAGACTTTGATAAGCTGTTTGGCGGAACCACTGGCAATAATAGGGGCATGTCTATGAATAGCTAGTGCTGTAAGGGAACCCCTGTGAGCATTGATTGTGAGGTAGGCATCCCTGTGATTTCTTGTATCGAGGAACTGAATGTCACCAGCCTGAGAAGCGCTGACAATCTGAAGAAATACGAAAAGATTAGACACACGTCACATTCTCACAAAGAAATGTCAGAATAAAATTATTAAGAGGAACAAGGCTTTCACTTTGGATGTGCTTAAAGACCTGAAGAAGTACGCTAGTCTGTTGTATAAACAGTCATGTAACATGAAAAATACTCTGTTTTACCTTTGCAGAATCAAGTCCAGGCTGATAGCCAATCCCCACAACTCTTTCAACATTTTGCATGTGTGGCCGCATTTCACAGACAAGCCTGAAATTGATAATACATGCAAAGTTTAGACACTCAGGAAATTTGGAAATGCAAAATTTCAGACATAAGAATAATTGTACGAACAGATGACCACACAAAAAGAGGATTATCTATAAAAATGCAACGGAACTAACAGTCCAATAAAACATCAGTGTTACAGTTACATTTAAGCAACTCCTTCAACCCCACTTCCTCTGTTGAATATGTCAATTCTAGAAAGGATCACAATCTTTCAGGTGCCCCCAATAAATGAAATTTCAATGAACACAAGCACTCTAACATTGATGACATTCACTTATAAAAAAAACATTGAGACATTCAATAGCCTACACATAAATCTGCATTAGCAACAAAATACAGATGGCAACTTCTAAAAGAAACTTGAATGTACATCACTCACACAAGCTTCTGAAAGTGGAGAAAACTAGTAACAACTTGTCTCAAAAAACAACCCCTGTTGCATACGAGTTTTACTCCCAACTATGGAAAGTATGCACTGTAGCACAATGTCACAGCTCGAAACAGTGTAAATATTTTTCTCATTCCCAAGGAATATTGCATGTGAAAGCTTACATTTCAGGTGTCCGAACATCATAGAGTCTGACAGAAGCGTCCACAAAACCAGCTGCAAATTGACCCCCGTGAACTTGAGAAGCAGCCTAGACATGACATGTATAGAAAAATCCATCAAAAAAATGACTACAGCAAATGCGACAACATAAAATTACAAAATTAAATAATGACAGAGGATAGATAAATTGCATCAGCCACCACATTCGTTTTTGAGATGCAATATATTTCCAAATTTGTTATTTTGTTCAGGGAATAAAACATTGGTTACATTCATGAGACAATATTTGAGCCAAAGTCAACTTCACAAAACAAGCAACATTAGTTTATTGGTCCCCGATACAGCATAAGATACATAAACAAGAAGAAGGAATTAATACAACTCACCAATGCCGAAATGCTGCAATCTGATGAAGACGGAATAGAGTTAACAAGCTGCTCTCTATCCAGATCCCAAAGCATAATGGATGATATCTCGCCAGAAGCATACTAATGATAAAACATTGGAAAACTTTGTCAGCACTTACCTCATATTAGAAGCACAAAAGACAAAGACAAAGAAAGAAGTCCTAAAGTCCTAGATTTTATATCTTAAAAAAAATTCAAGCATTTTCATAAACAAGCAAATATGCCGATTGTAATTTTTTTTTTTTTACAAGCACATGCCAATTGTAATTATAGCAAATAGATTACCAAGATCCATAATAGGTAATGGACCACTACAAGAGAGATTTATGAGGTTGCCATTTAAAACATGTACCAGATATCCAGACTGCTGTTGCCAATCCACAACAGCATTCAAACTCCGCACACCAGGTTTATGACCTTGGATTGAAGAGAATGCAGTTACAAGCTTCTGTTTATTCTTCCGATTATAATCTTTCCAAATTCGAATATTTCCATCACCTACATCATATACACACACCGAAAGTTAGATTGTCTCATAATTTCAGTTATTCCAGATAAGCATCAGTAACCAATACGACACTAACAAAAACAGCAGCAAAAAACAATACCTGAAGCAGCAAGAAGCAAGCTGTCATCAAGCTCATTTACCAGGCAGAGCTTAGTAATTCCTTTCTCAGGATAATCATGGTTATCAAAAGAGTTGAGCGGAATAGCTTCCTCATAATTCCATATCCTGCAAAGAACTCACGAAAAATGGTTAATCCCTAAGCAATCTAGAGATTTGGATATGACAAGCCAAGAAACAGAGGACAAGAGCTGATACAAATTCTCAGCCGGCACATGGAATTTGAGAAACACATGAAATCAATCTACTTCCATAATTATCCCAACTATTAAAGCAACTGTCCTCCTTCCAAATTTTCAGGTTAGAATATCCCAGTTGACATTTTCATAGGAATGCATAAAGTGAATTAACAAGACATCATCAAAGCCACAGCAGAGATAAGTGATCCAAGAGAAGTTGCATACCTGATCCGTTCATTCTCATCTGCAGCAATGACAATAGGAGAGAAAGGGTGTAGCAGCGTTGTTTTGGTACCAGTTTCAAACTTTGTATCCCAGCTCGCAATTTGATTATTGTTATTTAGCTTGCTAACAGCTGAGGAAGAAATAAGTTCAACAATCAGAAACTGTAACACTATTTTATAAGCCTATACCAAAGGCATGTAATAAGGAACCTAAGCTAATACAAAAAATAACCTACATGAATGCTGGCATTTTGCTATGTGCTCCAATGCAAATTTCTCCCTCTCTTCTCTTCTAGCTATCATCTCTTCACTATCATCAGATGCAGTAAGAAGTGGCTTAGAGAAGTAGCCACAACTCCAATTATAGATTGTTGATTGCGGAAGCAAACTGCGTTCTGAAGCCCCAGATGATCCCACAGAACCAAGAAGCGGATCAGCCAATCCCGAGTCTGGAGAATTTATCAGATGAGGTCTGAACTCTAAGGAACAAACTCTTCGCATTCCGGTTAAATAACTAGGTCGAGGAGGGCTAACAGGAGGAGTTCGGAATGTTAGAGGCAAATGACCTGCTATCAATGGAAAAGTAAATTACAGTTTAAAGCATAAATAGACAGAAACAAATCACGATTATAAATAACATAAACGACTACTCCAACAAGGAAAATAAACTATAAAAAGAGACACAACGTTTAGTTTTCCAGAAAAACGTACCTCCATTCATATCAAACCATGAAGATGAACGAGCTAATCCAGCAAGATTAGGACTTAGAGATGCTGTTGTAGGTTCACCAGGCCGAACGCTGCCACTGGTGGTCCTCATAGGTTTGGCTACCACTTGTTCAATGCCTATAATGGACAATACCCGTCGACCAAGACTTGCTATGCGTGCGGACGGATCCTTGGCTAATGTACACATAGCCAATACACATTGTGAATACATTGCATTGTCCAGTGGTTTTGCCCGGGAATGGTTAACAACCCCATTGCTGACACCATCATTTAATATTCCGGAGTCAGAATGATGGGATGAATCATCAGACAAAGGAGAACCATGCATAATTCCCGAGTTAGCAAGAGGGCTGCTGGCGGAGACCCTCCATCTCGAACCACTGCTGTATTGTCATTGCCGACTCTCAAAACAGAACCAATTTGGGAAGAAACAATATTTCCATGCTGCAGGTACTGGTTTGAATTACCATATCCACTACTTGTGCTTGTTATATGAGCCAAAGAAGGTAATGAATTCAGCAAAGAATTTGCCTGAGGTTTCCAATGAGCAGCAGCAATTAACTTGAGATGCTTGTTATGGCCAAAGGCAAAGCGTGCCAGGGCTGTCAATTTGACACAAGGAAAACCGGACTTTTTTAATTTATAGGTAATAACAACAGATTCATCATTGACAGCAATGACGATAAGCACGAATTAACAGCAGCATAAAACAATCAACTAGAAATTCCCCAGACGAAAATATACAATGCTTTAATGTAGAGGCTAGAAAGGAGTAGGTACAATCAAGGCAAAGTCTAAGTGCATACTGGCGAAAGACGAGCGGGCATATAAATTTCTAAGAGTTTTCAGGTCAAACAAGGGGCTTTTGATGGACTCCAAAATTATCAATCCAAGGCTTCCGGGATTCAATTAATCTTCAACCATTCAAAAATCCCCATACAACTGTTTCAAACCTATTAGACATCCAAAAACGAGGGGAAAAAACACCACTTTGACAATGTATCACCAAATCGAAATTGGCATACCTCGATGTATAAAAACAAATACTTGAAAATCATTACTTAGTGTCCAAACAACTACAACTTAAATTCAACCATGAAAATAATTGTATTTAATAGAACATATAGATGCAGAAAACAACCAAACCATATAAATATCAAAAACTGATGACAAGTCACATACCCACGGCAACCTCTGCCCTGACCAGTGGGCTTCCATCTGAAACAACAGTTAAAAGGCTTCTCACAATACTAATCTCAGCCCTAGCCTTTTCATCATCATCATATTCGTCATCGCCTGCAGCGCCATCTCTACATGAGTCACCCACCATGTCAAGCAGGGTACCAAGTGCAAAAACAGCACAAGCCCTAACCTGAAAAGATAAAAAGGATTATACGATGAAACATCATTTCTATGCAAAATCACCAATCCGTTGAAGAAAAACACATTTCATGCGATGGTAGACCTCTGGTTGGGGCTCAGACAGCAGAGTAGCATATATAGCAGGGGCATCTGCCTGCAAACCCAGGATTTGGGCCTCTGTGAAATCTTCCCACAGCTTTCCCATACAAAGGCAAAGCCACTGAAGAAATAAAGGGTCAGCTTGCGAATCATTTGTCGATGAACCCTGAAGGTGCTTCAAGCAGACATGAATTAAACCAGCTTCAACACAGGCTTCCTGGCCCTTTCTGTGCCCATCCACAATTATAGCCAAAACAAATGCGGCCATTGCACGCTGTTCTGGATAGGCTTCCATGCTATCAAGAAATCTAATAAAATATGTATGGCCTCCATCCTTTACTAGATCAACCTGACATGACTATCCTCCCACAATAGAACAACATAATCAATATCTCATAAGCATATCAAGCATGTATCTTTTGAAAGAGTTTTAACCCAAGTAATTGCCAAACAAAGGATAAATGACGCAATTTATTTCTGATTGCGGTAGATGTGAGCTAAAATAGGGTCACGAGGACAAAAGCAACATTAATGATCAGAAATTACAGAATTTCAATCACAGCAGCCAGAACTTGTGAAAAACTATTTAGAGAACATTCCTCAAAGAGACAAGCTTGAATAATGCACTATTTTCACCTTGATAAATTGTGGTTGTAGAAGCTACCAAAGTATCAAGACCACATTACGCCCACATTGTTCCAACCGTGGACGACGATAGCAAAAGTTTTGGCAAATGTGAAGACCACTTCCATGTCAATTCATAGCAGGAGGTGATCTTACTGGACCATCATCTTTTTCAGGTGAGTAAAAACAATTCAGTACTAGCGAGCAGGCATGTGACAGCCACATAATATGATTTTAAGATTACTAAACAATTGACATGTCCTATCTGTGGTGTGAAATGAATGTTGGTTACAGCAGTCTTCCCTTCAACATCATTAAGATGTGAAAATAGTTAAAGAGTAACGACACAAGCCGTAGTGGTTGATTCTCACAATTCTCACACTAATAAAATGTGTGTTTGACAAAGAAAAGATGATAGCAATATATGAGCAATGGAGGAAATTGAAACTCCAGCCACTGACATGTTCTTGAGATATCAGAGACAATAAATTTAATAATCATCAATTATAATTTTGGAAAACACAACATAATTTTGAAAGAACAAACTGCAATTTGCTGAAACAGTATGATGCAGATTACAACACACCTTATCAAGCGCAAGAATCTTTGTCCATATGAATACAAGAATTTGTCGAAGTTCCGGTGTGGTCGTTTGCAACAGCTTGAGAACGTAAGGAAATATTCCAACAGACAAAGCCTTGAGAAACATAAAACTAAATGGTCAGGTCATAATAACATTAGAAACCACTAAAAGAGGAAAAAGAGAAGCAAACACGAGGCTACCAAACTACCAGATCTACCGCCCAGGGTCCCATATCAAGGAATCTTCCGAGAAGAACCAATGCCCTAAATCGATGACACTGACTAAGTAAAACCTGAAACAAAATGGTTCACAGACTCATTATTATTATAAAATACAAGTGAAAACACAAAAACACTGACCCCATGAACAACAAACGATCCATTCTCCAGGGGGGGAAAAAGCAAGAATTGAGCTATGAAACAAGAAGATAGAGCCGAGAATAGATATCAAAATACAGCCATAACTCCCCAGCAGAAAGCACCTTAAAAGTTCCTGTCAAAGCAATTTACGTAAACCATGAAAGGAAGAACATGCAAGAAGACTCTACTCAGTTGTCTCCTCCACTTTAAGAAATGTAAACCAAGACTAACCCATCTCCAGGCTATTATCTTCGTTAACTCCAGAAATAGCACTGGTAAAACAATTCGCTATCACAACTCCAAATGTAATCATACTGGAGTTACAGGGTATGCCAGTAACAAATAAACATTGTCAAGTAGAATATCTATCAGACTAATATGTTTGCCAAAATTTACCCATCAGCAACTAAAGAAAAACAGGACTCAGCAGTTGATTGGAGGGAGAAAAAGAGCATGCAACTATGCAGCCATCCCAGAAAACTGTACACTTGATACAGGAAGGATGGCAAAATGATGACCCCAAAATTAAAGATAAAGAGAAGTGCCCCACCTGAAGAACAATGGGCAACTGCTCCGGTGGTTTCTTATCTTCGGATCCATGGTCAAGCCATACCTCAAAAGCAGTCAATTGCTCAGAGAAGAATGGACTAGGCTGAAACAACATAGACATTTGCAACTTAGAAGACTAACATAAAAAGAGTACAGTCAGAGTAGACAAAAGCAGTCTTCACAACCCATTTACTAGGTAAGGTAAAAATCTACCAAATAGAGCCAAACCCATGGAAGAAATTAAAAAAAGAACAATAAACTCCCAAGGACCATACCAGGAACTCTGCAGTAGGGTCCTCAATCAGTGATGGAAGCTGAGCAAGGCAGATCTCAGCAGCCATGTCCCATGCATCCCTGCATTGTGCAAAAGTCAGTGGATTTGTATTTAAATCACACAACAGAATTCAACGTGCAAAAATCTCCAGCATACCACATATGATGCTGATGGGTTGGTGGCAACATTGGCTGAGAGATTGGAGAACAATTAGCCGAGCGCATAATTCGCTCCGCAAGCAAAAAATTGCGAAATAAACTGGCAACTAATAAATCTTGTCTGAACAGTCTCTGGAAAAGATCTGCAGCGCAAAACTAATTAGACACACGTACCACTCACAAGAAGCATAAACAGCTAAGACAATACTCTGATGAATTATATCAGGAGAGGAATGCATATTTACCATGAGGAAGAACATTCCAGGCAATTGTGTCAGTTACAGCTGTAAATATCCAGTTCAATTCACCCAAAAGTGTTTTCCGGTCATTCTGGCGACCAGGAATTTTATCTATGAGGGACTCATCAACAGACTCGCGAAGCAAGGAACGTTTGCAGAACCTATAAGAAAATATAACCATCGAAATATGGATCAGACCAGTAAATAAGCAAAATTGCAATTAATCAGAACCACTCAACAGCTGAAGTTCAAATAATGGGAAAAATTAAAAACAAAACAAGCAACAAGAAGAATACCTTAATGAAAATATACTTGCTTGTTAGAAATAAATAATTTTTCAATTTGACCAGCCTGGAAAAGTAAAAACGAGAGAAATCATTGACCATGCATTCTCTCTTTCGTACTGTGCCCTCTCAAAGTAATTTTAAATTTGGGACAAAAGAAGTAGACCCTATTGGAGTTAACGTACTAATACGAAAAGGCCATTTATGTCCATTTTATTTGAACACTTGACCAACAGTACTTTACAATTGCAGGGATCCTACCCAACTTTAATGATGCTAATCCTTTCATTTTAGATTATATTATCAATTTACACTTTCTTTTAGTGCATATCATTACAAACAGATCAAACCCAAGAAAGACGGTTGTTTCATGAGGCACATATTACTTCAAATGCATGAAAGTTGTTTTTCTCCCTCAAAGGAAACCGAAGTTTCAACAAGTAGCGAACAGGAAACAAAAAAAAATGCATGAAATCAAAGTTTCATTAGAAAGTTTTTTTTCTCAAAGGAAATCAAAGTTTCAACAAGTAGTCAAACAGAAAAACCAAAAGTGAGATATATTTCACCATCTCAGTGCCATCTTTATAGGAGTTGTGAGGCAAGAAGTAAACACATCAGCAGGGAATTCAGCACTCTGAGGAAGAGTCTCATGTGCTTCACAGGCAGCAAGCAGAATGCAATCCCTTGAGGATCCGGAGGCGCCCCAATCAATAAGCTATAAAGGAATAATCAAATAGATATTTAATAATCAGAATAATGGAATAACACTCCCTAGATCATTGCTATAAAACTACCATAAAACACTGTTCCATACCTCATTGAAGGCATTGACAATCATCCCAGCAGCAGAGCAGTCAAAAACATATATCGACGGTGTCTTCAGCCAGGAATCAAGGTCACTGATTGGCAAGGGTATATACTGCGTATAACTCTGCAGAACATGGGTCAGAACCAGAACACAATCTGTTCATTGGTGACAATAAAACCAAAAAAAGAACAAGGTTAGAATGTAGTAACAAACCCTGTTAAAGAGCCAAATTTCGCCATTTGCGGTGGGTTTTGGCACACCATGCCCATTATAATGGAAGAGAACTCTCTCAGTCTTGGCAGATTTACGACATGTATTACATAGTTTCTTCACTTCCTCCACAGTAGGATCAAGTTGATACTTATACCGAGCCTGCCAAAGTTTCAAGAAATTAAAAATGAACTTGATGTAGAAATATGTCACACAAGCACATGATAAAAATGTTCTTACCCTCGGTTGCCACCTATCATACTGACTACTCAAAGTTTTCCCAATTGTCTCCAGTGCTTTTTGAGGTGCCATAGAAAAAGGATCTGCACATATTCAAGAATGTAAAAATTGATGAGAGCAAAAAGAAGTCTCACCATGATGAATTCCGAAAATAAAAAAGCCACAAACTGTACATCATGCTTCATCTAATTGCCTAGGAGACGAGTAATATCAAAAGTCAGTCCGACTAAAACTTGCTTGTGTTTTTATTCTGATATTAGCGAGTAGAAGTCCCAAATATGATTGAAATTTTCTTCACTTTGATGGCAACCAAACAATACAAGTTATACAACGTGCTAGAAAAAAAATATACTGGAAACAGAAGAAAGAAACATTAATAGTAAAACAGTCATGATAACCACATCATAGGACTCATAAGACCAAAGACAAAAGCCAAGAATTCGAGCTCAAAACAGCATGAAGAAAATAGATTTGAAAGATACTGCAAATTAATACAGAATTGAATCGTTAAAAAGTTTACAAAACTTACTTTGACGAACATATGAACAAGGAATCCCTTCAGGAAAAATTAGGAATTAGCTATCTTAATGAAATAAACACTAGCTTTACATACAGTTTAGTTATAAACGAATAAACTGTACTTTTTAAAAAGAATTTCCCAAGGTTGTACCAAATAACATAAGGATTCCTCACTAAACACATGAAAATCTGATACTAAGTATGGGAAGTCTTATCATATCATAGCTCAAACTGCAGAGATGTCTTACAATACCAATAAACAGAAAAGAGCAGTAAAAATGACAACAAATTAACAACCAACAACCAAACCATCAAACAAAAGTAAGAGAAGGGAATCAGCAGTTTAAAAGAATGAACCTATCCAGCACTCCATTCTGGCACAAGGAGATATCTTAATAACATCAGGTGGATCCACACTAATGTTTAAACATAAAACTAGAGAAACACATCCCGTCTTCATCTGCATAAAAAATTGAGAGTTTATCAAAAGCAGACATTCAAGCACATAAGACAATTTTGTCTTTAGATCCATTTACCAGAATAGACTACAACTGTACAACAAGGAAGCAATTAAAAACATAGAGAAAAGTGGAGGGAGGGGGGGAAATCTCCACTGCTATTACATGAAACTCAGCTAGAAATTTGAGAAAATCTTCCATGCAAGAGAAGTATCAGATACAATATATTATCTCAAGTCTATCAATCATACATCAACAACAAATAAGAGACAAGCTGATAAAGATTATTTTATTATTTCCCCTAGCAATAAACATCGTACCAATAGCAATGTGATAGCGGCATAGGCCCTGGCATCTTTCCATCTACCATAATGCAAACCCTTACTAATAAGATAATTGCTCAAAGGAGTTAGTATGTTGAGGGCCGTTTTATCTTTTAATATTTTGTTTTCTGGACGAGACCAGCTTATTCCCAATTTACACTTTTCCTTTTCCTTGCAACCAACAAAAGAAAAAGCCTTCTTCCCTTACAGTAAAATAATTACAAAACTAACTCCAAGGTTCTTAGAGTAGTTGACCATAAACAATAACAGCCTGAACGTAGACATTCAAAAACTTCAACCAGCCTAGATGGTCTCATCAAAGCTAGGGATTACTTTAAAAGATTGGAAAACCAGGCAATAGGAGTAAAGGCGCTCAACATGACTAACCTCTCTATTTAATCAAATCCTTTCCATTGATTATTTGCAAAGTACAATTTGCTAACACGAAATCATTTCGTGCATCTCTGGTGCATCAATAGCTAATTGTTTGTCACCAAGCAGATTCGGAAATCCCACAGTCCATTGGAACTCCCAATTGGTGTATAGAGAAAGATACCAAACTTCCCAATCCACATATCAACAATGTCTCATGATCTTTGAATTGAACGTAAGTGCTATGATGTGCTTTATTCATCCTAGGAACTGAAATATGTATCTGGATACCACTTTCAACATAGTTATGAACAAAGCAGTTTTGGGTCCATTCAAATCTAGGAAGTCCTTGGTTCCCCACATTGTGTGTTGCCCATCACTATAGACAACATACCCAACTAAAGTTAGACTATCCATCTCACTAATCAAATTACTTGCAATGTAGCACCTACAATGCCTGAGATGGTGTCTGAATCACATGTGCACAACACATTCAACAAAAATTCTTTGGCACCATCAACGACTTTCCTTAGATTCACAGCTGAAATGTTCACATACAGCACCTGATAAGAAACTGATTTAACCCCATTCTGATGAAACTGGACAGCTCACATTGACGCTTTTAGCAGGACTGAAGCGACAACAGCGAAACAAGTAAAACTAGGAAGGCAACCTTCAACCCCATTAATGATTGCACCAGTTAAATAATAGCTACTCCTGCATATTTACTGAATTAACTAAGGAAATTGCATGCTTATCAACAATGAAGAGAATTGAAACCTAGGTTAGCCTACATTTCACAGGGTTAGGTTCCCCATATACAGGCTTTCAGTTAGACATTATAGCGTGGTCGAAATGACTAATTATACTACTTTCCGCCAAATTAATCAACAAACAACACCCTAAGAGCATTCCCAACATCAACCATAACGGACGAGCAGCAACAAAGACTAAGGGGCTTACTCGTTCCTTAGGCCGCCATTTCGAGACCAACCCGTTATCGGATGGGCCGGTTGGAACGCAAGCCTCAAAGGCCTCGTGCCGAAGCTCGGACAACACCTTGTTATGGGGCAAGTACGCCAGGCTGGTCGTGGTGGAACCGGAGGCATTGCCATGACTACTGCTGGCAGTCTCCGAATCCCTTCTCTGTGAAACCAAATCCACGTCTTCGTGGCTCGAGGCACAGTCGTCGAAGTAGTTCGAGACCACCGTCGTCACCACCGAGGATTGCGAATACCGAGAAGCCATTAAATCCCCCAATGCCATTCAAATCCCCCCAACCCCCTCTAAACTCAACCCCAATCAGCAAACTAACCAATTGCCCTAACGGAAAACCATGCTATTCAGAAATGGACCAATCAAGCCCTAGTTTTTCGAGTGGAGCTAATCAGGATCGGAGAGATAGACACAGAGAGACAGATATGTAGAGAGAAAGAGAAAGGGAGAAGCGAGGCTAATCTAATCGACAAAGCCGCTAAACCAGCGGCGCATGGAGATTCTTCTGAGAAAAGCGAGGGAATCCAGCTCGGAAAACCCCAGAAAACCAGAGGAAGGTGTCTGAAAACCCTAGAAACCCTAGCTCCCGAAGAGGATGATGGAGGCGCATATAATAGTGGCGGCACAGCCAAAAACAAAAATCTCTCTCAAAATCTGATTTTGTGAAAGGAAGCGAATAAGCGACTGTCTGTGTGTGCCATGAAAACAAAAAAAAAAGTGTGCGCCTTTGTTTGCGCTCGTGTTGGTGTCTATTTTGTTTTGCATTTTTTTTTCTTTTTTTCCTTTTTAAAGCTTCTTTCCCCTATATATTTTCCTTTCTCGGAATTATTCCTATTTTCGAAGAAAAACCCTCACGATATCTATTTTTTTTCTAGGAAAATGAGCTCACAATATCTATTTGATTGATTGCTATTTTTCTAGTTTTCAGTTTTCACCCTTTTTAAGCACAATAACTTTTAATTATCTCCTTTTTTTATTTTATTAACATAAAATATTTTCTCTAAAATAATCTCCATTAACCATAATTAACAAATTTGATAATAAATGACTTTATCAAATTTAGCAACTTCCTAAAAAGTGTGATTGGCATCCTTGTTGCTGTTTTGATTAGCATAGTTAGTCTTTTTGTTAAAACCCTCTTGATTATTAATCACCAGTAAGAATGAAATGGAATTAACATTTTTTTTGGGTAATTAAAATGGAATTAACATATTACAATGTAAATACTTCCAAAATTTCCCTTCCCATATATAATACAACTACCCCAGTAAAACCACCCTCAATATATATTAATTAAACAACTTTTCTCTCCCAAAATTTTCTTTTTTCAGTCAAAGAATAACACCCCAAAAATTTCCCATCGCAGTTCTACACCTAACCTGTTTTTCCTTGTTCTTTTTGTTCTCACGTTGAACTCGAGCAATATCTAAAATATTGCCTAAAAATTCAAATCCACAGGATCATGAATATTGTATAGGAAATGGTTTAGTCCTGTTTTTCCCCCCAATCATTTTCAATGGATTCAAAGTTTGTTTACACCTTGTTGTAGCCTCCTTCAATGAGCCCGTGAACTTTTGTCATGAGCTAATTTGGAAAACAAGTGACAAAAACACTTCGGGGAGAAGAGGACGCAGGGATGAATCTTTTTCTAAGTCAGATTTTAATAAGCAAAATTGCAGTAATCTCTCCAGCAGCAAGATCAAAGGGACTTATGGGGCTGAAAGACAATCAAAAAACCAAATTGGGTGTTGCCTTTACTGTTTGTTTGTTTTTTTTAAAGGCGGGGGGAGAGTGGGTGCATTTTGGATTGGAAAATACAACAATAATAGTACCAGCAGAAGCCACTGACACATTAATGTCGTTTTGGCACTAAACAGCTCAGCAATTGTACATGCGTACACTCGAGGAGTCAATAAAGATGCTTACATTCGAAGGAGGAATGATGTTGGGAGCCAGAGGCTCTATAGGGCACGTGGCCATGGCTCATGCTCTACAGACTACAATGATACGGCCCCTCTAGGATTCTCTCGCCCTAAGTTGCCTGCTGGAAACAAGAGTACGAGACTGTTGTATCAGCGTATATTATTATAATCCTGAGTCTGTGCAGTTATCCGTCCATATAAATTAGATAATTACTAAGTAAAAAATTTTAGAATAACTCTAAAGAATTGATAACATTTTACAAGATTTTGAACTTATAATTTTAGAAAGAACAGACCATTAAATCTTAGCCTTAACTATTAGGCTAATCCCTTTGAGTTGTATGAGGGAATATTACTCACATTCGTTATAGGCATTTTTTTTCTAGGTGGAGTGGAATTAAGTATTATAAATAAAGATTCACGATTCCCCATTTTCCTGCTACCGATATGTTAAAATACTGTAATGATTCCCGGCAAAACACAAATAGATAAAAACAATTCTTACCATGATCTGGACTTGCTCGAACTTACCAAGAATCTGCATCTTGATAAGGCTAAAGGAAAAAGTATATGCCGTGACGTTGTTTCTGTGACCTCAATTTAGGTCCTAATCAGGATCAAATACAAAAGAGAAAAAGAGGTTAAAAGCCTCAATGATTAACCACTTGATTTCAAAACTAAGCTCCAAGAGCATACAATATTCACGCATGCTCAGGCAGGCCGTTCCTGTGCTTGTCATCGTTCCCATCTCTTGTCCACCTATCGTGATCATGCTTGGAGCAAGTTGAAAGACATCCCCCGAGTCGTCCTATTTTGATTATAACTCAGGCTCAACGTGCCAATATTATAATGGGTGTGTAAGTTTGTTTTGATTAGGACCTGTGGATCGATCAAAGTGATTGGTGATTGAGGTGATCTGCAGAGCAGAGCCCAAAGGACCATTTTGTCAACCTACAGGGGGCTGTTACAGAGTTGCAAAATATAAGGGAAGCAGTCTGTTTTGGTCATTTAGTTCTTGTGTGGTTTAGAGTAATTAATAGAATAGACGGCATTAATTAGGCCGCCATGGACATGAATATGACCATTACCAAGCGTGGAGCAATCTTATTAGTATACCTCTCTGACTGTACAATGCTCTTAAACTCTTATACTATTTCTTTTTGTGGGCTAGGAAAAGGCATGCACATAAATTTTAACAACATCTACAAAAGTGAAAAAGGATGGAGTTTAAGGCGTGCCATGTGCATCTGCAGATGATATCATCTTCGTTTTTAATCTTATAGGTGGGAAGGCATACTCTATGATTCTTTTGCCACAAATACCTTCAGGATGGTAGAAACTAGAAGCCCATGGGCACTTTATGAGTTAGTGACTAAAAAGTCTCCAGTCTTCATCTATTGGGTTGTAAGATATTGGTGTTTTGGAAAAGGATCTACTAGTGGTTGCACTTTTCATGCCTAAATCTTCATAATTTATGCTATTTTTGGGGGAGGGAGTGAGGCGGGCATTAGAGTTTCACCAGCAACATTATGGGATTTGCAGACCTGCATAATTTTCACCACTTGATTTCCAAATTAGAAAATATGCAGAAAACTCAAACTGGAGAACATATTAATTCCAAAGGAGATTTGTCTAAAAGTGACAGAAGTCATCTAGGATTCGACTTCTACAATGAAATGGGAAATTAGGCCAGTTGATGCAGATGTAACACGCCTATGCCGACACCCTCTGCTTGAACTTTCATGTGTCCAAAAAGTGCCAAGAATATCAAGTGCCAACCACCTTCAATGTTTTCAGTACTACACAATCGGATCTCCAACCATATGGCCTCTGTTTATATATCCTTGTCGAATCTGTGTTTGAGATTTTGATCTGAGATATAATCATCATTTGGGAACAAAAAGAGAAAATACCCTGTTTCGCATAAAGATGATAGGATGAGAATATCTTTAATTCGGTATAACATATACGGTGAATATTTAAAGGGTGGTGGGGTTGGTCCGTGGGGTCTAACCCGAGTTGGATATCATCAACGAGGTCAATTTTCTGCATAAGATATCATCAACTAGCCAAGCCAGGCGTTTGTGAGCAATGAAGAAATAAAGGCGTTTAGGTAATCAATGAGTAAGGCGCTCCACCTCCCACATTCATTCCAAAACCACAATTTCGATCCAATTCGGCATCCTATTAGAAGACAACCATCTCGATTTAAAATATGCTTGAAAGGACAAGAAGTTGACCTAGAAGTCACAATATTCTATGGAAGAAAGCATTAATAATTTGGCCACCTTTTTCATCTCCAGCTTTTTCTTCATTGCTTTTTGTGCACCACACACCGTAAAGAAGGACTGAAAAGAGTGACGCTAGGCCCAAGCACCTCCACATGTGTCCCTACATTTTAGGGTTCAACCCCCACCAACCTTTAGCGGCGCGTTTCTGGTACTGCTATAAACAGAGCGCTACAAGGGCCTGTTACCTGTAGACTTCCTTCTTCTTCCCTCGTCTTTTGTTTTCCAATTTTTTCTCTTTTGGCTAATAGGATTGCTTCCTCACTAACATTAAATTCCTATTTGTTGGACGCTTCTCAAGATCAAAAACCCCGAAAACTTTTTGTTGTTTTGGGATTTCATATGCTCTTTAGGATTATTTTCAAAAAGACAAGAACATGACTCACTTAGCACTATGCTTAATTGTTAATGCTATATGCCCTTTGACTAACAAAGGAAGGGAGGAGGGAGGAGTCAATATCCACTACTCTCTTGGATGACAATTCTTTCAAGCTGTTGTGAGATCTTGACACTCACACTGCGAATCTATCACTTATTCTAAAAATTTAAACTGATAGGAAAATGACGATTTTATTATTTGAATTATATTCTCTAACATCCAGAAGCTCCTAATTACTCAACACCTCCTATTGTTGTGTGTTTGATATTTACAGTATAAAGTCCCCATTATTAAAATGCTATGAGAAGTTTGAATGAATGGACCATGGCTGATGGCTCTGCTGTTTTTCCACACACCATGTGGATGGAAAACGGGAAATGGAATAGGTCACTACTGACGTCTTCAAAGGTTGCTACAAAAGTCGAGGAGTACTTAGAAATTCTTTAGGGTTCCATTGACTTGCGTGATTGTGGGCAACAAAGTAAAACTGAGTGCTTCACATTTTAGCATCCCTATGATCTTGGGCAGAGGAAGTGTTCCATGACCTTGGACTTTTTTTTTATTCATTTTTTGTTGTACTTTTACCCATTTATTTATTCTCACATCCATAATAATGGTGCATGCACCGGGATGGATGACAATTACATTCATCCACGTTATTTATTTATCTTTTTCTTTTTCTTTTTCTTTCTTCTTGTCAGTATGATTTTCTGCTCCTGATACCATCTTGGTTAACTTTTATGCTGACCGGACGGACTTGAAAAATAGCTGGCAATCGTGGTTATGAAAAATGATTGGGCCTACTTTTTTGGGTTGGGCCTACTTCCCAATAGGAAAATGGGTTGGGCCTAGATGTAAAAAGCGTTGAAATTACTCTGGGCTCGTCCAACTCCTGTGAGATGTAAAATGGGTTGGGCCTTGCTGTAAAAATTCTGTTTGTTTGCTGAGATCCACACTCTCTTTCCAGCCCAAAACAAGTGAGTTTTGGGCCCACTAATAAAGGGTTTCTACCTTCCGTCTCTTATGAAATAAGATTACGATAAGCTCTTCTGTCTCTATTCTTTTGAGCTTTTAGCTAAAGAATGTCTTCCCATTGTTGAAATAAGCTTAAAGAAGTTGGCAATCCTATTTATTACTAAAAACTAATAATTTACCGAGAAGAAAATACTCTCTGGAAAATTTTCAACTGCCGTTTCAATGCCTTCATTAGTTGATCATTTTTTAATTCTGACTTTTTAATTAATTCGTGTGTGATATATATGTTTCCGATAATGATGGGTGAAACAATCTCTTTTTCTTTTTTCTAATTAAGATTCGCATTCAAAAAATTCAAGGAAACATGGTTTGGACGACTCCTCTAAAGAAAAGAAAGCCCTCAAATGGAAAGATAAAACAACAATGAAATCACTTCCGACACAAAATCAATTACATTAGTCTCTAAAGGTAAATCTTTGCCGCTATGGAGGTTCAATTGTAACTTCGGTAAAGTATTGTTAGGAATGTCTTCACACAAATGTGTTGAGATATATGCATTAAATATATTTGGATAAGATTTTCAATAATTTTTTATTCAAATTATATAATGCAATTCGAATAAATATTTAAATTTTAAAGAGTCAATATTGTTCGAAATTTAATACCAACATTATCAAATAATGAATAACATATTATATATTATATTTGTCTCTCTTTTTCAGAATTGGGACAAAACGTTATGGAGATACAGATTTAATATATTTAAGAAAACTAAAATATTATAGACAATATATATAATCAGAGAGCCGTTCGTAGCAATGATATATATATATATTTTTTTTTTATTGAAACAACCTAAGGAAAAGTTATTTTTAACAGGGGCGGATGCAGTGGCCCCCCTCTGTCATGTCAAACTTACGTATCTTCTCCTGAACGAACAAACCGGGAACAAGAGGCAGGCAGGCATGGGTTTCCACGAACTGAACGGGGGGCCAGGCCCGCCCCACTCTGACCCTTGGGGCTGGTTTGTTCCTCTTACGTCTCCATTTTACGACTCTAGAGGCAGGCAGGTCTGCATCTCTTCTTCTGTACCAGCAGATTTTTTTCAATGGAGTTGAATTTACTAGCATTATACACGAAAACTGCGTACACGCCTATGAGTCTATGACTCTACCCTAAACAACATCAAATCCCCAATTACAGTGTCTCGCAGCCCCACATGAGTTGAAAATGTAAGCTACGCCCACCAAAAAGTAAATGAATGACGATAGAGGAAAAGACATTAGAGAAAGCTTGGCTCCCCTGGAGCAAACTACCCCCTATGCAGGGTACTAGGATAGAAGCTCTTCTATGTTATATAGCAATAGAAAAAAAAAAAAAGTTTGAAAAACAAAAAGAAAGCTTAAAGGGAACTGGAAAAAAGCTATGGAAATAAACAAAAGTTGATTAAGGTTTTATTTTTCAGATATGTGGAAATAAATAAAAATTAATTAAAGTTTTATTTTTCTCTCTCCTCGTAAATACATATCAGTATTTTATATGTCATGTTTTGAAAAATAAGAAAAAACAGCTAAAGAGAGAATATCTAGATCATAGGTCCTGAATTTATGTATTATATAAGAAGGGGTTAAGATTTAATGAGGCCATACAAATCTACTTTATACATGCAGATTTATAAGATTCAATTGTCATCTCTCAAAATAATATAATACATATATTTTAATATTTTTAATCTTTAATCTTTGATATTTTAATATTAAAATACTTTTTATATTACGTAAAAGAAAATTTTAAGATATCATTTCGTCCTCTAAATTTGTCCCCCTCAAACCTGAATTCTGGTTCCTGGTTATATATTGGCCTGGAAGACCTGTAACTAGGCTCGGTATTGCACCCGACCCTCCTCATCCACTATAGTCCAATCTGTGGGCATTCGTCCCTATGCGTAAATTAAAAGCTGTCGACAGGAGGCCGCAACTAATTGATACTGGGATGAGAGCACAGTGTCGACATTTTTCAACTAAAGTCCTCGAATTTGGACGTACGGACGCTCACCATTAGCTGCTCCTGCCATAGATGAGCCCACGATGTCCTCATTCCTCTCTTGGCACCCTGACATACGTAACAGAATTACCATATTATCCCTAGCTAGGTCTCCATCAATTTTGATCCGATCACCTCAGCTGGAATATCAAGCCACCGTTTAGCTTATAATAAGTTGTTTTGTAATTCTTCTTGATCTTATTGTTTTGTTTTTGCTTGAAACAACAAACAAGACAACTCCCCAAGTAATCTTTCTTTATATTTTTTTGGGTAAGTGTCATAGGAAAGGCATGTTTCCAAACCAAAGGGATATTTCAGTAATATATCTGATATGTCTATTTATATAGGTATATATATTTTGTTCGTATTTAAACCATTCATATTGGAAACAGAAGTGGAAGGAGAAAAGAATCAGAGAAGAAAGGAAAAGAAAAGAAAAAGAAATGGCTCTGGATGCAGTTTCGATATTGGTGAGTGTGATGCTGAGAAAGAGCATATATATATTTCAGGAATTTGCACTCTTGTCGATGGACTTCTTCCCTGTTTTGGTGTCAGCAATCCGGTTCTCCCGTTTCATTTTCAGACGAACTGCGGCTGTTTCAAACATGAGGTACTCTACCATGTCATCCATGGTGGTTCGACATGATCGGTAGTCTATCCAAATTCATAAACTCATCAGTTTGGCTTATATTTCTCGTCTGGCTGGACTGTGGGTTTTTCTTTTGAATTCTATGATTTATCAATTCAACTCATGTAATCCTCCGAGCAGAGATAATTCATTTTGTGATCAATCTGCGTGTAAGATTTGTGATCCATGGTGTTCTTCTACTTCTCTCCGAGTTTCACTCGGATAAATTTTTGAAGGTTCATGAGCTTCTTGTGAATGATGCGTATATATTTGTGCAAGCATGCATGATTGAACATAAGGTGTGAGCATCCCCCAAAGCGTGATACTTGTTTGATTTTCTCATCCCAGCTCGCAAGTTATTTGCAGGCTACAAGATTTGATTTGATGTTGTGATGCTAATATTGTGAGTGAAATCTAAAAGTTTTTGGGAAATCTAGCTATGATGTTGTGATGCCAAGCACGACTCACCTGTATCATGCAGCAGTCATGAGATCTCGTTCAGCAACTGCAGATCTTGGATTTAAGATCATGGGTTTTAATCTTTTGATCTTCTTCCTCTTCTTCTTCCTTTTTTTGTCTTTTTCTTTCCCCAAATCACAGTATCCAAACACATTTCGCCTCAACACACTTCCTGTACACAACAGAATTCCAATCCAAAAGTGGAAACATGTCAAATGTTTTAAAACTAAGGCTAAATTCATGCTAAGTAATCCCTATATTATTTTCGTATTGTGCCGATCCTCCGTTTTATATTAATGGAATCTCACGTTGGATAGAATACATGTTCCAAGATCATGCTTTTACTCAAGTGATCATACTATACTAACATTTCTTGCATCTATAATGGAAATCTTTTGGATGAGCAAGTAGAAAAAGTTGGTGTAGGAGAAATTCACATATCAAATTTTTTTAAGCTGAAACTGAAATTGCACCAAGTTGGGAAGAAGGAAAACGATCAACCTCAACCATGTACCTATGTGCATTTATTGGCTGACATGAGATGTTGGAGCAAGAAAGTTGTTGATAAAATTGGTGAATTTATTATTGGCTGACATGATTGGTTGGAGCAAAATAAAGTTGCTAATAAAATTGGTGAATTTATTATTGGATGACATGAGAGGTTGGAGCAAAATAAAGTTGTTGAGGAGGATTTAGCATTGACCCAAAGTTTTTATAATGATTGAGTATTGAAGGTTGGCCAAATCTTAGAGACCCTTCCATTGATGAACTGCCCAAATTAGAATGGTTTAGTATTAATGGTTGCCGAAATCTTAGGAATCCTTTTATTGAGAATTTGTTGAAGATTAAGGCTCAAAGCATTGGTATGAACAATTGGATCAGTGGACAAGCAATTTTGTTCCATTAATCGACTCCTGGGATCTTCTTGAGCAATATTTGAGATCATTCTGAATATCAATTAGTTAATTGTGCATTTTCCTATGCAATTTTCGTGTTTGGTTCTTATGAGCAAAATGAATAGATATGAAACTTAAAAGCAAGAATATAGTGCAACTTGAGAAGGAGTTTATATATATATACACTGATTGTTCAAATTAATCTCAGCTGGGAGGATTATAGTTGAATCTATAAATCATAGAATTCAAAAAAAGAAAAATTTATACATCATGCCAAGTGACCCATTTGCTGGTACGATTTAGCTAAGAATCTAATCGAAGGGCGCAAATTGATAAATGTTCATAATTTAAGAGCTCAATGTAGAAAAATTAGTCCATTACACTCTTTCACAGGTGTAAAATGATCTTTTGCTTTTTTTTTAATGACTTAAGTATGACGACTAACTTTAGGCTAGTTTGTTTTATTGTAAACAAGAATTAATCAAATATGCTTTTCCTACTTTCTAGTGTTTGTTCTCTTTTGAATGAAGGTAATACCTTCCTAATTTTTCTTTTGAAAGAAGGTTCATTTTCTCACCGCACTTGAACTCTGCACTTTTCTCTTCTTGGTTTTTTTTCCTCGCCCTCCCAACTTTATTATCTTGATATATACATCTTATACATATTCATAATTTTATTATTTTTAATTCACCTAAAATTGATATTAAGAATCAAATTTACTATTCATGCAAGATTACATAAAATATAACATGTATCAAATATTGAAAAGTGATTTCAGGAAATATGTACTGAGATATATAGCATGAGATAGCAATCAAATATTGAAAACTAGAATACTCTACTTTAAAAAATTCATTTGAAACTACTATACATTAAAAATAACTTTAGGTCGAAACAAATAGAGACAAAGATATATTAAAAGAGCATCAAGATAGATGACAATTAATCAACGTAAAAATAAGATAGATTCATTTTTTTTTCCGGTGCAAAGTCTTTAACCCAAATAGTCAATAAATACCTTGCACTCATACCAACCATCTCAGCCTCGAACAAGGTAAGAACAAAGTTCTATCAGTTTTCCATCGCTCTTAATTAACAGCATTCCTATTGGTCAACTAATCGATAGTGGGAAAAAAAAAAAAATGGTGCATGTTACGTGGCAACCACCTTGACAACGCTTTGCAATTCAAAACTCAATCTTCTCATCTCCTCTAAATCTCTTCTCATCCAGCGTTCAATAATTCCAAGTATTTCAAATCTCATCTCATCTCTGAATTTTAAAGCTTCATTTCTCCCTTTCCCGTATCCGATACTTATAAATCCAAGTGATCCATGGTAATCCGATCATTGTTCTTCTCCTATCTATCCAACTCTCTTTACCAATTCTCAATATGCTAATATAAGAATTCTAGACCTAACTTTTCCGTAACATGGTAAGCTCCAAAGTTGGGGACTCATAAATTGTGATCTTCACTTGTTAATTTCCTTTTTTCTTTTTTTTTTTTGAAGAAAGGTAAATATCGTATTATTGATAATAGAAGAATTTACAAAGGCGGATTTTTTCCACTATGAAATGAAACGAAAGTGACAAATCATAGATAGCTGGTAGTGGGATGGAGCCAATGTGATTGTTGTTGGCAACCCATTTTGCTATATCATTGTTAGGATCACATACCATAATTTTAACAATAAACAAGAAAATCCATAGATCTGTTCCGCGAAGAGGAGGGAGATAACTAGCACGCATAATCCTTCAATGGGTATAATCTGCCTGCAGCAGGTATTCTTGGGCCGACTTTGGAAATAGAATGACATGGGAATTAGTTGGAGGTAAACTTGGGAGAAGAACAGTGGTGAGATTAATGTGGATGACTTCGAACTGTTGACCGGGGGTGAGCTTTTGGAAGAGAAGTGATTTATAAGGGTATGGAATACATCAAGATGAAGATGCAGAATTTGAAGGAGACTGAGATTAGAAATTCTTGCCAAAACTTTTTGGTCACCGGCGTGGGATCAGAATTGTGGTTTCACCTGAACATGGAGAACACAGGTTCACTCCATCCTATTTACACAGGTTTGACAAGGTGCATATTGCACAACTCGTCAATTCTCAAGAAAATCACAGAAGAATTTTCAACCATCTACAGCACCAGCAGCGAGCAATACTTGGTAGGGATGGAATGTAAGGCAGCTTACAGAACTAATCTTCTGTCCCATGAAGGTATGTAAGTACCGAATGGTGCCTAGTTGTTCGCCCTCCAGGCTAAAGACTTTGATAAGCTGTTTGGCGGAACCACTGGCAATAATAGGGGCATGTCTATGAATAGCTAGTGCTGTAAGGGAACCCCTGTGAGCATTGATTGTGAGGTAGGCATCCCTGTGATTTCTTGTATCAAGGAACTGAATGTCACCAGCCTGAGAAGCGCTGACAATCTGAAGAAATACGAAAAGATTAGACACACGTCACATTCTCACAAAGAAATGTCAGAATAAAATTATTAAGAGGAACAAGGCTTTCACTTTGGATGTGCTTAAAGACCTGAAGAAGTACGCTAGTCTGTTGTATAAACAGTCATGTAACATGAAAAATACTCTGTTTTACCTTTGCAGAATCAAGTCCAGGTGATAGCCAATCCCCACAACTCTTTCAACATTTTGCATGTGTGGCCGCATTTCACAGACAAGCCTGAAATTGATAATACATGCAAAGTTTAGACACTCAGGAAATTTGGAAATGCAAAATTTCAGACATAAGAATAATTGTACGAACAGATGACCACACAAAAAGAGGATTATCTATAAAAATGCAACGGAACTAACAGTCCAATAAAACATCAGTGTTACAGTTACATTTAAGCAACTCCTTCAACCCCACTTCCTCTGTTGAATATGTCAATTCTAGAAAGGATCACAATCTTTCAGGTGCCCCCAATAAATGAAATTTCAATGAACACAAGCACTCTAACATTGATGACATTCACTTATAAAAAAAACATTGAGACATTCAATAGCCTACACATAAATCTGCATTAGCAACAAAATACAGATGGCAACTTCTAAAAGAAACTTGCATGTACATCACTCACACAAGCTTCTGAAAGTGGAGAAAACTAGTAACAACTTGTCTCAAAAAACAACCCCTGTTGCATACGAGTTTTACTCCCAACTATGGAAAGTATGCACTGTAGCACAATGTCACAGCTCGAAACAGTGTAAATATTTTTCTCATTCCCAAGGAATATTGCATGTGAAAGCTTACATTTCAGGTGTCCGAACATCGTAGAGTCTGACAGAAGCGTCCACAAAACCAGCTGCAAATTGACCCCCGTGAACTTGAGAAGCAGCCTAGATATGACATGTATAGAAAAACCCATTAAAAAAATGGCTACATCAAATGCAACAACATAAAATTACAAAATTAAATAATGACACAAGGATAGATAAATTGTATCAGCCACCACATTCGTTTTTGAGATGCAATATATTTCCAAATTTGTTATTTTGTTCAGGGAATAAAACATTGGTTACATTCATGAGACAATATTTGAGCCAAAGTCAACTTCACAAAACAAGCAACATTAGTTTTTGGTCCCCGATACAGCATAAGATACATAAACAAGAAGAAGGAATTAATACAACTCACCAATGCCGAAATGCTGCAATCTGATGAAGACGGAATAGAGTTAACAAGCTGCTCTCTATCCAGATCCCAAAGCATAATGGATGATATCTCGCCAGAAGCATACTAATGATAAAACATTGGAAAACTTTGTCAGCACTTACCTCATATTAGAAGCACAAAAGACAAAGACAAAGAAAGAAGTCCTAAAGTCCTAGATTTTATATCTTAAAAAAAATTCAAGCATTTTCATAAACAAGCAAATATGCCGATTGTAATTTTTTTTTTTTTACAAGCACATGCCAATTGTAATTATAGCAAATAGATTACCAAGATCCATAATAGGTAATGGACCACTACAAGAGAGATTTATGAGGTTGCCATTTAAAACATGTACCAGATATCCAGACTGCTGTTGCCAATCCACAACAGCATTCAAACTCCGCACACCAGGTTTATGACCTTGGATTGAAGAGAATGCAGTTACAAGCTTCTGTTTATTCTTCCGATTATAATCTTTCCAAATTCGAATATTTCCATCACCTACATCATATACACACACCGAAAGTTAGATTGTCTCATAATTTCAGTTATTCCATCTATAAGCATCAGTAACCAATACGACACTAACAAAAACAGCAGCAAAAAACAATACCTGAAGCAGCAAGAAGCAAGCTGTCATCAAGCTCATTTACCAGGCAGAGCTTAGTAATTCCTTTCTCAGGATAATCATGGTTATCAAAAGAGTTGAGCGGAATAGCTTCCTCATAATTCCATATCCTGCAAAGAACTCACGAAAAATGGTTAATCCCTAAGCAATCTAGAGATTTGGATATGACAAGCCAAGAAACAGAGGACAAGAGCTGATACAAATTCTCAGCCGGCACATGGAATTTGAGAAACACATGAAATCAATCTACTTCCATAATTATCCCAACTATTAAAGCAACTGTCCTCCTTCCAAATTTTCAGGTTAGAATATCCCAGTTGACATTTTCATAGGAATGCATAAAGTGAATTAACAAGACATCATCAAAGCCACAGCAGAGATAAGTGATCCAAGAGAAGTTGCATACCTGATCCGTTCATTCTCATCTGCAGCAATGACAATAGGAGAGAAAGGGTGTAGCAGCGTTGTTTTGGTACCAGTTTCAAACTTTGTATCCCAGCTCGCAATTTGATTATTGTTATTTAGCTTGCTAACAGCTGAGGAAGAAATAAGTTCAACAATCAGAAACTGTAACACTATTTTATAAGCCTATACCAAAGGCATGTAATAAGGAACCTAAGCTAATACAAAAAATAACCTACATGAATGCTGGCATTTTGCTATGTGCTCCAATGCAAATTTCTCCCTCTCTTCTCTTCTAGCTATCATCTCTTCACTATCATCAGATGCAGTAAGAAGTGGCTTAGAGAAGTAGCCACAACTCCAATTATAGATTGTTGATTGCGGAAGCAAACTGCGTTCTGAAGCCCCAGATGATCCCACAGAACCAAGAAGCGGATCAGCCAATCCCGAGTCTGGAGAATTTATCAGATGAGGTCTGAACTCTAAGGAACAAACTCTTCGCATTCCGGTTAAATAACTAGGTCGAGGAGGGCTAACAGGAGGAGTTCGGAATGTTAGAGGCAAATGACCTGCTATCAATGGAATAAGTAAATTACAGTTTAAAGCATAAATAGACAGAAACAAATCACGATTATAAATAACATAAACGACTACTCCAACAAGGAAAATAAACTATAAAAAGAGACACAACGTTTAGTTTTCCAGAAAAACGTACCTCCATTCATATCAAACCATGAAGATGAACGAGCTAATCCAGCAAGATTAGGACTTAGAGATGCTGTTGTAGGTTCACCAGGCCGAACGCTGCCACTGGTGGTCCTCATAGGTTTGGCTACCACTTGTTCAATGCCTATAATGGACAATACCCGTCGACCAAGACTTGCTATGCGTGCGGACGGATCCTTGGCTAATGTACACATAGCCAATACACATTGTGAATACATTGCATTGTCCAGTGGTTTTGCCCGGGAATGGTTAACAACCCCATTGCTGACACCATCATTTAATATTCCGGAGTCAGAATGATGGGATGAATCATCAGACAAAGGAGAACCATGCATAATTCCCGAGTTAGCAAGAGGGCTGCTGGCGGAGACCCTCCATCTCGAACCACTGCTGTATTGTCATTGCCGACTCTCAAAACAGAACCAATTTGGGAAGAAACAATATTTCCATGCTGCAGGTACTGGTTTGAATTACCATATCCACTACTTGTGCTTGTTATATGAGCCAAAGAAGGTAATGAATTCAGCAAAGAATTTGACCGAGGTTTCCAATGAGCAGCAGCAATTAACTTGAGATGCTTGTTATGGCCAAAGGCAAAGCGTGCCAGGGCTGTCAATTTGACACAAGGAAAACCGGACTTTTTTAATTTTATAGGTAATAACAACAGATTCATCATTGACAGCAATGACGATAAGCACGAATTAACAGCAGCATAAAACAATCAACTAGAAATTCCCCAGACGAAAATATACAATGCTTTAAATGTAGAGGCTAGAAAGGAGTAGGTACAATCAAGGCAAAGTCTAAGTGCATACTGGCGAAAGACGAGCGGGCATATAAATTTCTAAGAGTTTTCAGGTCAAACAAGGGGCTTTTGATGGACTCCAAAATTATCAATCCAAGGCTTCCGGGATTCAATTAATCTTCAACCATTCAAAAATCCCCATACAACTGTTTCAAACCTATTAGACATCCAAAAACGAGGGGAAAAAACACCACTTTGACAATGTATCACCAAATCGAAATTGGCATACCTCGATGTATAAAAACAAATACTTGAAAATCATTACTTAGTGTCCAAACAACTACAACTTAAATTCAACCATGAAAATAATTGTATTTAATAGAACATATAGATGCAGAAAACAACCAAACCATATAAATATCAAAAACTGATGACAAGTCACATACCCACGGCAACCTCTGCCCTGACCAGTGGGCTTCCATCTGAAACAACAGTTAAAAGGCTTCTCACAATACTAATCTCAGCCCTAGCCTTTTCATCATCATCATATTCGTCATCGCCTGCAGCGCCATCTCTACATGAGTCACCCACCATGTCAAGCAGGGTACCAAGTGCAAAAACAGCACAAGCCCTAACCTGAAAAGATAAAAAGGATTATACGATGAAACATCATTTCTATGCAAAATCACCAATCCGTTGAAGAAAAACACATTTCATGCGATGGTAGACCTCTGGTTGGGGCTCAGACAGCAGAGTAGCATATATAGCAGGGGCATCTGCCTGCAAACCCAGGATTTGGGCCTCTGTGAAATCTTCCCATAGCTTTCCCATACAAAGGCAAAGCCACTGAAGAAATAAAGGGTCAGCTTGCGAATCATTTGTCGATGAACCCTGAAGGTGCTTCAAGCAGACATGAATTAAACCAGCTTCAACACAGGCTTCCTGGCCCTTTCTGTGCCCATCCACAATTATAGCCAAAACAAATGCGGCCATTGCACGCTGTTCTGGATAGGCTTCCATGCTATCAAGAAATCTAATAAAATATGTATGGCCTCCATCCTTTACTAGATCAACCTGACATGACTATCCTCCCACAATAGAACAACATAATCAATATCTCATAAGCATATCAAGCATGTATCTTTTGAAAGAGTTTTAACCCAAGTAATTGCCAAACAAAGGATAAATGACGCAATTTATTTCTGATTGCGGTAGATGTGAGCTAAAATAGGGTCACGAGGACAAAAGCAACATTAATGATCAGAAATTACAGAATTTCAATCACAGCAGCCAGAACTTGTGAAAAACTATTTAGAGAACATTCCTCAAAGAGACAAGCTTGAATAATGCACTATTTTCACCTTGATAAATTGTGGTTGTAGAAGCTACCAAAGTATCAAGACCACATTACGCCCACATTGTTCCAACCGTGGACGACGATAGCAAAAGTTTTGGCAAATGTGAAGACCACTTCCATGTCAATTCATAGCAGGAGGTGATCTTACTGGACCATCATCTTTTTCAGGTGAGTAAAAACAATTCAGTACTAGCGAGCAGGCATGTGACAGCCACATAATATGATTTTAAGATTACTAAACAATTGACATGTCCTATCTGTGGTGTGAAATGAATGTTGGTTACAGCAGTCTTCCCTTCAACATCATTAAGATGTGAAAATAGTTAAAGAGTAACGACACAAGCCGTAGTGGTTGATTCTCACAATTCTCACACTAATAAAATGTGTGTTTGACAAAGAAAAGATGATAGCAATATATGAGCAATGGAGGAAATTGAAACTCCAGCCACTGACATGTTCTTGAGATATCAGAGACAATAAATTTAATAATCATCAATTATAATTTTGGAAAACACAACATAATTTTGAAAGAACAAACTGCAATTTGCTGAAACAGTATGATGCAGATTACAACACACCTTATCAAGCGCAAGAATCTTTGTCCATATGAATACAAGAATTTGTCGAAGTTCCGGTGTGGTCGTTTGCAACAGCTTGAGAACGTAAGGAAATATTCCAACAGACAAAGCCTTGAGAAACATAAAACTAAATGGTCAGGTCATTAATAACATTAGAAACCACTAAAAGAGGAAAAAGAGAAGCAAACACGAGGCTACCAAACTACCAGATCTACCGCCCAGGGTCCCATATCAAGGAATCTTCCGAGAAGAACCAATGCCCTAAATCGATGACACTGACTAAGTAAAACCTGAAACAAAATGGTTCACAGACTCATTATTATTATAAAATACAAGTGAAAACACAAAAACACTGACCCCATGAACAACAAACGATCCATTCTCCAGGGGGGGAAAAAGCAAGAATTGAGCTATGAAACAAGAAGATAGAGCCGAGAATAGATATCAAAATACAGCCATAACTCCCCAGCAGAAAGCACCTTAAAAGTCCTGTCAAAGCAATTTACGTAAACCATGAAAGGAAGAACATGCAAGAAGACTCTACTCAGTTGTCTCCTCCACTTTAAGAAATGTAAACCAAGACTAACCCATCTCCAGGCTATTATCTTCGTTAACTCCAGAAATAGCACTGGTAAAACAATTCGCTATCACAACTCCAAATGTAATCATACTGGAGTTACAGGGTATGCCAGTAACAAATAAACATTGTCAAGTAGAATATCTATCAGACTAATATGTTTGCCAAAATTTACCCATCAGCAACTAAAGAAAAACAGGACTCAGCAGTTGATTGGAGGGAGAAAAAGAGCATGCAACTATGCAGCCATCCCAGAAAACTGTACACTTGATACAGGAAGGATGGCAAAATGATGACCCCAAAATTAAAGATAAAGAGAAGTGCCCCACCTGAAGAACAATGGGCAACTGCTCCGGTGGTTTCTTATCTTCGGATCCATGGTCAAGCCATACCTCAAAAGCAGTCAATTGCTCAGAGAAGAATGGACTAGGCTGAAACAACATAGACATTTGCAACTTAGAAGACTAACATAAAAAGAGTACAGTCAGAATAGACAAAAGCAGTCTTCACAACCCATTTACTAGGTAAGGTAAAAATCTACCAAATAGAGCCAAACCCATGGAAGAAATTAAAAAAAGAACAATAAACTCCCAAGGACCATACCAGGAACTCTGCAGTAGGGTCCTCAATCAGTGATGGAAGCTGAGCAAGGCAGATCTCAGCAGCCATGTCCCATGCATCCCTGCATTGTGCAAAAGTCAGTGGATTTGTATTTAAATCACACAACAGAATTCAACGTGCAAAAATCTCCAACATACCACATATGATGCTGATGGGTTGGTGGCAACATTGGCTGAGAGATTGGAGAACAATTAGCCGAGCGCATAATTCGCTCCGCAAGCAAAAAATTGCGAAATAAACTGGCAACTAATAAATCTTGTCTGAACAGTCTCTGGAAAAGATCTGCAGCGCAAAACTAATTAGACACACGTACCACTCACAAGAAGCATAAACAGCTAAGACAATACTCTGATGAATTATATCAGGAGAGGAATGCATATTTACCATGAGGAAGAACATTCCAGGCAATTGTGTCAGTTACAGCTGTAAATATCCAGTTCAATTCACCCAAAAGTGTTTTCCGGTCATTCTGGCGACCAGGAATTTTATCTATGAGGGACTCATCAACAGACTCGCGAAGCAAGGAACGTTTGCAGAACCTATAAGAAAATATAACCATCGAAATATGGATCAGACCAGTAAATAAGCAAAATTGCAATTAATCAGAACCACTCAACAGCTGAAGTTCAAATAATGGGAAAAATTAAAAACAAAACAAGCAACAAGAAGAATACCTTAATGAAAATATACTTGCTTGTTAGAAATAAATAATTTTTCAATTTGACCAGCCTATAACAAAATTGGAAAAGTAAAAACGAGAGAAATCATTGAATGCATTCTCCTTTCGTACTGTGCCCTCTCAAAGTAATTTTAAATTTGGGACAAAAGAAGTATTGGACCCTAATTGAAAAGAGCCATTAACGTTATTTGAACACCATTGACCAACATTACTTTACACTTGACCAACAGGGGGATCCTACCCAACTTTAATGATGCTAATCCTTTCATTTTAGATTATATTATCAATTTACACTTTCTTTTAGTGCATATCATTACAAACAGATCAAACCCAAGAAAGACGGTTGTTTCATGAGGCACATATTACTTCAAATGCATGAAAGTTGTTTTTCTCCCTCAAAGGAAAACCGAAGTTTCAACAAGTAGCGAACAGGAAACAAAAAAAATGCATGAAATCAAAGTTTCATTAGAAAGTTTTTTTTCTCAAAGGAAATCAAAGTTTCAACAAGTAGTCAAACAGAAAAACCAAAAGTGAGATATATTTCACCATCTCAGTGCCATCTTTATAGGAGTTGTGAGGCAAGAAGTAAACACATCAGCAGGGAATTCAGCACTGAGGAAGAGTCTCATGCTTCACAGGCAGCAAGCAGAATGCAATCCCTTGAGGATCCGGAGGCGCCCCAATCAATAAGCTATAAAGGAATAATCAAATAGATATTTAATAATCAGAATAATGGAATAACACTCCCTAGATCATTGCTATAAAACTACCATAAAACACTGTTCCATACCTCATTGAAGGCATTGACAATCATCCCAGCAGCAGAGCAGTCAAAAACATATATCGACGGTGTCTTCAGCCAGGAATCAAGGTCACTGATTGGCAAGGGTATATACTGCGTATAACTCTGCAGAACATGGGTCAGAACCAGAACACAATCTGTTCATTGGTGACAATAAAACCAAAAAAAGAACAAGGTTAGAATGTAGTAACAAACCCTGTTAAAGAGCCAAATTTCGCCATTTGCGGTGGGTTTTGGCACACCATGCCCATTATAATGGAAGAGAACTCTCTCAGTCTTGGCAGATTTACGACATGTATTACATAGTTTCTTCACTTCCTCCACAGTAGGATCAAGTTGATACTTATACCGAGCCTGCCAAAGTTTCAAGAAATTAAAAATGAACTTGATGTAGAAATATGTCACACAAGCACATGATAAAAATGTTCTTACCCTCGGTTGCCACCTATCATACTGACTACTCAAAGTTTTCCCAATTGTCTCCAGTGCTTTTTGAGGTGCCATAGAAAAAGGATCTGCACATATTCAAGAATGTAAAAATTGATGAGAGCAAAAAGAAGTCTCACCATGATGAATTCCGAAAATAAAAAAGCCACAAACTGTACATCATGCTTCATCTAATTGCCTAGGAGACGAGTAATATCAAAAGTCAGTCCGACTAAAACTTGCTTGTGTTTTTATTCTGATATTAGCGAGTAGAAGTCCCAAATATGATTGAAATTTTCTTCACTTTGATGGCAACCAAACAATACAAGTTATACAACGTGCTAGAAAAAAAATATACTGGAAACAGAAGAAAGAAACATTAATAGTAAAACAGTCATGATAACCACATCATAGGACTCATAAGACCAAAGACAAAAGCCAAGAATTCGAGCTCAAAACAGCATGAAGAAAATAGATTTGAAAGATACTGCAAATTAATACAGAATTGAATCGTTAAAAAGTTTACAAAACTTACTTTGACGAACATATGAACAAGGAATCCCTTCAAGGAAAAATTAGGAATTAGCTATCTTAATGAAATAAACACTAGCTTTACATACAGTTTAGTTATAAACGAATAAACTGTACTTTTTAAAAAGAATTTCCCAAGGTTGTACCAAATAACATAAGGATTCCTCACTAAACACATGAAAATCTGATACTAAGTATGGGAAGTCTTATCATATCATAGCTCAAACTGCAGAGATGTCTTACAATACCAATAAACAGAAAAGAGCAGTAAAAATGACAACAAATTAACAACCAACAACCAAACCATCAAACAAAAGTAAGAGAAGGGAATCAGCAGTTTAAAAGAATGAACCTATCCAGCACTCCATTCTGGCACAAGGAGATATCTTAATAACATCAGGTGGATCCACACTAATGTTTAAACATAAAACTAGAGAAACACATCCCGTCTTCATCTGCATAAAAAATTGAGAGTTTATCAAAAGCAGACATTCAAGCACATAAGACAATTTTGTCTTTAGATCCATTTACCAGAATAGACTACAACTGTACAACAAGGAAGCAATTAAAAACATAGAGAAAAGTGGAGGGAGGGGGGGAAATCTCCACTGCTATTACATGAAACTCAGCTAGAAATTTGAGAAAATCTTCCATGCAAGAGAAGTATCAGATACAATATATTATCTCAAGTCTATCAATCATACATCAACAACAAATAAGAGACAAGCTGATAAAGATTATTTTATTATTTCCCCTAGCAATAAACATCGTACCAATAGCAATGTGATAGCGGCATAGGCCCTGGCATCTTTCCATCTACCATAATGCAAACCCTTACTAATAAGATAATTGCTCAAAGGAGTTAGTATGTTGAGGGCCGTTTTATCTTTTAATATTTTGTTTTCTGGACGAGACCAGCTTATTCCCAATTTACACTTTTCCTTTTCCTTGCAACCAACAAAAGAAAAAGCCTTCTTCCCTTACAGTAAAATAATTACAAAACTAACTCCAAGGTTCTTAGAGTAGTTGACCATAAACAATAACAGCCTGAACGTAGACATTCAAAAACTTCAACCAGCCTAGATGGTCTCATCAAAGCTAGGGATTACTTTAAAAGATTGGAAAACCAGGCAATAGGAGTGTAGGCGCTCAACATGACTAACCTCTCTATTTAATCAAATCCTTTCCATTGATTATTTGCAAAGTACAATTTGCTAACACGAAATCATTTCGTGCATCTCTGGTGCATCAATAGCTAATTGTTTGTCACCAAGCAGATTCGGAAATCCCACAGTCCATTGGAACTCCCAATTGGTGTATAGAGAAAGATACCAAACTTCCCAATCCACATATCAACAATGTCTCATGATCTTTGAATTGAACGTAAGTGCTATGATGTGCTTTATTCATCCTAGGAACTGAAATATGTATCTGGATACCACTTTCAACATAGTTATGAACAAAGCAGTTTTGGGTCCATTCAAATCTAGGAAGTCCTTGGTTCCCACATTGTGTGTTGCCCATCACTATAGACAACATACCCAACTAAAGTTAGACTATCCATCTCACTAATCAAATTACTTGCAATGTAGCACCTACAATGCCTGAGATGGTGTCTGAATCACATGTGCACAACACATTCAACAAAAATTCTTTGGCACCATCAACGACTTTCCTTAGATTCACAGCTGAAATGTTCACATACAGCACCTGATAAGAAACTGATTTAACCCCATTCTGATGAAACTGGACAGCTCACATTGACGCTTTTAGCAGGACTGAAGCGACAACAGCGAAACAAGTAAAACTAGGAAGGCAACCTTCAACCCCATTAATGATTGCACCAGTTAAATAATAGCTACTCCTGCATATTTACTGAATTAACTAAGGAAATTGCATGCTTATCAACAATGAAGAGAATTGAAACCTAGGTTAGCCTACATTTCACAGGGTTAGGTTCCCCATATACAGGCTTTCAGTTAGACATTATAGCGTGGTCGAAATGACTAATTATACTACTTTCCGCCAAATTAATCAACAAACAACACCCTAAGAGCATTCCCAACATCAACCATAACGGACGAGCAGCAACAAAGACTAAGGGGCTTACTCGTTCCTTAGGCCGCCATTTCGAGACCAACCCGTTATCGGATGGGCCGGTTGGAACGCAAGCCTCAAAGGCCTCGTGCCGAAGCTCGGACAACACCTTGTTATGGGGCAAGTACGCCAGGCTGGTCGTGGTGGAACCGGAGGCATTGCCATGACTACTGCTGGCAGTCTCCGAATCCCTTCTCTGTGAAACCAAATCCACGTCTTCGTGGCTCGAGGCACAGTCGTCGAAGTAGTTCGAGACCACCGTCGTCACCACCGAGGATTGCGAATACCGAGAAGCCATTAAATCCCCCAATGCCATTCAAATCCCCCCAACCCCCTCTAAACTCAACCCCAATCAGCAAACTAACCAATTGCCCTAACGGAAAACCATGCTATTCAGAAATGGACCAATCAAGCCCTAGTTTTTCGAGTGGAGCTAATCAGGATCGGAGAGATAGACACAGAGAGACAGATATGTAGAGAGAAAGAGAAAGGGAGAAGCGAGGCTAATCTAATCGACAAAGCCGCTAAACCAGCGGCGCATGGAGATTCTTCTGAGAAAAGCGAGGGAATCCAGCTCGGAAAACCCCAGAAAACCAGAGGAAGGTGTCTGAAAACCCTAGAAACCCTAGCTCCCGAAGAGGATGATGGAGGCGCATATAATAGTGGCGGCACAGCCAAAAACAAAAATCTCTCTCAAAATCTGATTTTGTGAAAGGAAGCGAATAAGCGACTGTCTGTGTGTGCCATGAAAACAAAAAAAAAAGTGTGCGCCTTTGTTTGCGCTCGTGTTGGTGTCTATTTTGTTTTGCATTTTTTTTTCTTTTTTTCCTTTTTAAAGCTTCTTTCCCCTATATATTTTCCTTTCTCGGAATTATTCCTATTTTCGAAGAAAAACCCTCACGATATCTATTTTTTTTCTAGGAAAATGAGCTCACAATATCTATTTGATTGATTGCTATTTTTCTAGTTTTCAGTTTTCACCCTTTTTAAGCACAATAACTTTTAATTATCTCCTTTTTTTATTTTATTAACATAAAATATTTTCTCTAAAATAATCTCCATTAACCATAATTAACAAATTTGATAATAAATGACTTTATCAAATTTAGCAACTTCCTAAAAAGTGTGATTGGCATCCTTGTTGCTGTTTTGATTAGCATAGTTAGTCTTTTTGTTAAAACCCTCTTGATTATTAATCACCAGTAAGAATGAAATGGAATTAACATTTTTTTTGGGTAATTAAAATGGAATTAACATATTACAATGTAAATACTTCCAAAATTTCCCTTCCCATATATAATACAACTACCCCAGTAAAACCACCCTCAATATATATTAATTAAACAACTTTTCTCTCCCAAAATTTTCTTTTTTCAGTCAAAGAATAACACCCCAAAAATTTCCCATCGCAGTTCTACACCTAACCTGTTTTTCCTTGTTCTTTTTGTTCTCACGTTGAACTCGAGCAATATCTAAAATATTGCCTAAAAATTCAAATCCACAGGATCATGAATATTGTATAGGAAATGGTTTAGTCCTGTTTTTCCCCCCAATCATTTTCAATGGATTCAAAGTTTGTTTACACCTTGTTGTAGCCTCCTTCAATGAGCCCGTGAACTTTTGTCATGAGCTAATTTGGAAAACAAGTGACAAAAACACTTCGGGGAGAAGAGGACGCAGGGATGAATCTTTTTCTAAGTCAGATTTTAATAAGCAAAATTGCAGTAATCTCTCCAGCAGCAAGATCAAAGGGACTTATGGGGCTGAAAGACAATCAAAAAACCAAATTGGGTGTTGCCTTTACTGTTTGTTTGTTTTTTTTAAAGGCGGGGGGAGAGTGGGTGCATTTTGGATTGGAAAATACAACAATAATAGTACCAGCAGAAGCCACTGACACATTAATGTCGTTTTGGCACTAAACAGCTCAGCAATTGTACATGCGTACACTCGAGGAGTCAATAAAGATGCTTACATTCGAAGGAGGAATGATGTTGGGAGCCAGAGGCTCTATAGGGCACGTGGCCATGGCTCATGCTCTACAGACTACAATGATACGGCCCCTCTAGGATTCTCTCGCCCTAAGTTGCCTGCTGGAAACAAGAGTACGAGACTGTTGTATCAGCGTATATTATTATAATCCTGAGTCTGTGCAGTTATCCGTCCATATAAATTAGATAATTACTAAGTAAAAAATTTTAGAATAACTCTAAAGAATTGATAACATTTTACAAGATTTTGAACTTATAATTTTAGAAAGAACAGACCATTAAATCTTAGCCTTAACTATTAGGCTAATCCCTTTGAGTTGTATGAGGGAATATTACTCACATTCGTTATAGGCATTTTTTTTCTAGGTGGAGTGGAATTAAGTATTATAAATAAAGATTCACGATTCCCCATTTTCCTGCTACCGATATGTTAAAATACTGTAATGATTCCCGGCAAAACACAAATAGATAAAAACAATTCTTACCATGATCTGGACTTGCTCGAACTTACCAAGAATCTGCATCTTGATAAGGCTAAAGGAAAAAGTATATGCCGTGACGTTGTTTCTGTGACCTCAATTTAGGTCCTAATCAGGATCAAATACAAAAGAGAAAAAGAGGTTAAAAGCCTCAATGATTAACCACTTGATTTCAAAACTAAGCTCCAAGAGCATACAATATTCACGCATGCTCAGGCAGGCCGTTCCTGTGCTTGTCATCGTTCCCATCTCTTGTCCACCTATCGTGATCATGCTTGGAGCAAGTTGAAAGACATCCCCCGAGTCGTCCTATTTTGATTATAACTCAGGCTCAACGTGCCAATATTATAATGGGTGTGTAAGTTTGTTTTGATTAGGACCTGTGGATCGATCAAAGTGATTGGTGATTGAGGTGATCTGCAGAGCAGAGCCCAAAGGACCATTTTGTCAACCTACAGGGGGCTGTTACAGAGTTGCAAAATATAAGGGAAGCAGTCTGTTTTGGTCATTTAGTTCTTGTGTGGTTTAGAGTAATTAATAGAATAGACGGCATTAATTAGGCCGCCATGGACATGAATATGACCATTACCAAGCGTGGAGCAATCTTATTAGTATACCTCTCTGACTGTACAATGCTCTTAAACTCTTATACTATTTCTTTTTGTGGGCTAGGAAAAGGCATGCACATAAATTTTAACAACATCTACAAAAGTGAAAAAGGATGGAGTTTAAGGCGTGCCATGTGCATCTGCAGATGATATCATCTTCGTTTTTAATCTTATAGGTGGGAAGGCATACTCTATGATTCTTTTGCCACAAATACCTTCAGGATGGTAGAAACTAGAAGCCCATGGGCACTTTATGAGTTAGTGACTAAAAAGTCTCCAGTCTTCATCTATTGGGTTGTAAGATATTGGTGTTTTGGAAAAGGATCTACTAGTGGTTGCACTTTTCATGCCTAAATCTTCATAATTTATGCTATTTTTGGGGGAGGGAGTGAGGCGGGCATTAGAGTTTCACCAGCAACATTATGGGATTTGCAGACCTGCATAATTTTCACCACTTGATTTCCAAATTAGAAAATATGCAGAAAACTCAAACTGGAGAACATATTAATTCCAAAGGAGATTTGTCTAAAAGTGACAGAAGTCATCTAGGATTCGACTTCTACAATGAAATGGGAAATTAGGCCAGTTGATGCAGATGTAACACGCCTATGCCGACACCCTCTGCTTGAACTTTCATGTGTCCAAAAAGTGCCAAGAATATCAAGTGCCAACCACCTTCAATGTTTTCAGTACTACACAATCGGATCTCCAACCATATGGCCTCTGTTTATATATCCTTGTCGAATCTGTGTTTGAGATTTTGATCTGAGATATAATCATCATTTGGGAACAAAAAGAGAAAATACCCTGTTTCGCATAAAGATGATAGGATGAGAATATCTTTAATTCGGTATAACATATACGGTGAATATTTAAAGGGTGGTGGGGTTGGTCCGTGGGGTCTAACCCGAGTTGGATATCATCAACGAGGTCAATTTTCTGCATAAGATATCATCAACTAGCCAAGCCAGGCGTTTGTGAGCAATGAAGAAATAAAGGCGTTTAGGTAATCAATGAGTAAGGCGCTCCACCTCCCACATTCATTCCAAAACCACAATTTCGATCCAATTCGGCATCCTATTAGAAGACAACCATCTCGATTTAAAATATGCTTGAAAGGACAAGAAGTTGACCTAGAAGTCACAATATTCTATGGAAGAAAGCATTAATAATTTGGCCACCTTTTTCATCTCCAGCTTTTTCTTCATTGCTTTTTGTGCACCACACACCGTAAAGAAGGACTGAAAAGAGTGACGCTAGGCCCAAGCACCTCCACATGTGTCCCTACATTTTAGGGTTCAACCCCCACCAACCTTTAGCGGCGCGTTTCTGGTACTGCTATAAACAGAGCGCTACAAGGGCCTGTTACCTGTAGACTTCCTTCTTCTTCCCTCGTCTTTTGTTTTCCAATTTTTTCTCTTTTGGCTAATAGGATTGCTTCCTCACTAACATTAAATTCCTATTTGTTGGACGCTTCTCAAGATCAAAAACCCCGAAAACTTTTTGTTGTTTTGGGATTTCATATGCTCTTTAGGATTATTTTCAAAAAGACAAGAACATGACTCACTTAGCACTATGCTTAATTGTTAATGCTATATGCCCTTTGACTAACAAAGGAAGGGAGGAGGGAGGAGTCAATATCCACTACTCTCTTGGATGACAATTCTTTCAAGCTGTTGTGAGATCTTGACACTCACACTGCGAATCTATCACTTATTCTAAAAATTTAAACTGATAGGAAAATGACGATTTTATTATTTGAATTATATTCTCTAACATCCAGAAGCTCCTAATTACTCAACACCTCCTATTGTTGTGTGTTTGATATTTACAGTATAAAGTCCCCATTATTAAAATGCTATGAGAAGTTTGAATGAATGGACCATGGCTGATGGCTCTGCTGTTTTTCCACACACCATGTGGATGGAAAACGGGAAATGGAATAGGTCACTACTGACGTCTTCAAAGGTTGCTACAAAAGTCGAGGAGTACTTAGAAATTCTTTAGGGTTCCATTGACTTGCGTGATTGTGGGCAACAAAGTAAAACTGAGTGCTTCACATTTTAGCATCCCTATGATCTTGGGCAGAGGAAGTGTTCCATGACCTTGGACTTTTTTTTTATTCATTTTTTGTTGTACTTTTACCCATTTATTTATTCTCACATCCATAATAATGGTGCATGCACCGGGATGGATGACAATTACATTCATCCACGTTATTTATTTATTTTTTTCTTTTTCTTTTTCTTTCTTCTTGTCAGTATGATTTTCTGCTCCTGATACCATCTTGGTTAACTTTTATGCTGACCGGACGGACTTGAAAAATAGCTGGCAATCGTGGTTATGAAAAATGATTGGGCCTACTTTTTTGGGTTGGGCCTACTTCCCAATAGGAAAATGGGTTGGGCCTAGATGTAAAAAGCGTTGAAATTACTCTGGGCTCGTCCAACTCCTGTGAGATGTAAAATGGGTTGGGCCTTGCTGTAAAAATTCTGTTTGTTTGCTGAGATCCACACTCTCTTTCCAGCCCAAAACAAGTGAGTTTTGGGCCCACTAATAAAGGGTTTCTACCTTCCGTCTCTTATGAAATAAGATTACGATAAGCTCTTCTGTCTCTATTCTTTTGAGCTTTTAGCTAAAGAATGTCTTCCCATTGTTGAAATAAGCTTAAAGAAGTTGGCAATCCTATTTATTACTAAAAACTAATAATTTACCGAGAAGAAAATACTCTCTGGAAAATTTTCAACTGCCGTTTCAATGCCTTCATTAGTTGATCATTTTTTAATTCTGACTTTTTAATTAATTCGTGTGTGATATATATGTTTCCGATAATGATGGGTGAAACAATCTCTTTTTCTTTTTTCTAATTAAGATTCGCATTCAAAAAATTCAAGGAAACATGGTTTGGACGACTCCTCTAAAGAAAAGAAAGCCCTCAAATGGAAAGATAAAACAACAATGAAATCACTTCCGACACAAAATCAATTACATTAGTCTCTAAAGGTAAATCTTTGCCGCTATGGAGGTTCAATTGTAACTTCGGTAAAGTATTGTTAGGAATGTCTTCACACAAATGTGTTGAGATATATGCATTAAATATATTTGGATAAGATTTTCAATAATTTTTTATTCAAATTATATAATGCAATTCGAATAAATATTTAAATTTTAAAGAGTCAATATTGTTCGAAATTTAATACCAACATTATCAAATAATGAATAACATATTATATATTATATTTGTCTCTCTTTTTCAGAATTGGGACAAAACGTTATGGAGATACAGATTTAATATATTTAAGAAAACTAAAATATTATAGACAATATATATAATCAGAGAGCCGTTCGTAGCAATGATATATATATATTTTTTTTTTTATTGAAACAACCTAAGGAAAAGTTATTTTTAACAGGGGCGGATGCAGTGGCCCCCCTCTGTCATGTCAAACTTACGTATCTTCTCCTGAACGAACAAACCGGGAACAAGAGGCAGGCAGGCATGGGTTTCCACGAACTGAACGGGGGGCCAGGCCCGCCCCACTCTGACCCTTGGGGCTGGTTTGTTCCTCTTACGTCTCCATTTTACGACTCTAGAGGCAGGCAGGTCTGCATCTCTTCTTCTGTACCAGCAGATTTTTTTCAATGGAGTTGAATTTACTAGCATTATACACGAAAACTGCGTACACGCCTATGAGTCTATGACTCTACCCTAAACAACATCAAATCCCCAATTACAGTGTCTCGCAGCCCCACATGAGTTGAAAATGTAAGCTACGCCCACCAAAAAGTAAATGAATGACGATAGAGGAAAAGACATTAGAGAAAGCTTGGCTCCCCTGGAGCAAACTACCCCCTATGCAGGGTACTAGGATAGAAGCTCTTCTATGTTATATAGCAATAGAAAAAAAAAAAAAAAAGTTTGAAAAAAAAAAAGAAAGCTTAAAGGGAACTGGAAAAAAGCTATGGAAATAAACAAAAGTTGATTAAGGTTTTATTTTTCAGATATGTGGAAATAAATAAAAATTAATTAAAGTTTTATTTTTCTCTCTCCTCGTAAATACATATCAGTATTTTATATGTCATGTTTTGAAAAATAAGAAAAAACAGCTAAAGAGAGAATATCTAGATCATAGGTCCTGAATTTATGTATTATATAAGAAGGGGTTAAGATTTAATGAGGCCATACAAATCTACTTTATACATGCAGATTTATAAGATTCAATTGTCATCTCTCAAAATAATATAATACATATATTTTAATATTTTTAATCTTTAATCTTTGATATTTTAATATTAAAATACTTTTTATATTACGTAAAAGAAAATTTTAAGATATCATTTCGTCCTCTAAATTTGTCCCCCTCAAACCTGAATTCTGGTTCCTGGTTATATATTGGCCTGGAAGACCTGTAACTAGGCTCGGTATTGCACCCGACCCTCCTCATCCACTATAGTCCAATCTGTGGGCATTCGTCCCTATGCGTAAATTAAAAGCTGTCGACAGGAGGCCGCAACTAATTGATACTGGGATGAGAGCACAGTGTCGACATTTTTCAACTAAAGTCCTCGAATTTGGACGTACGGACGCTCACCATTAGCTGCTCCTGCCATAGATGAGCCCACGATGTCCTCATTCCTCTCTTGGCACCCTGACATACGTAACAGAATTACCATATTATCCCTAGCTAGGTCTCCATCAATTTTGATCCGATCACCTCAGCTGGAATATCAAGCCACCGTTTAGCTTATAATAAGTTGTTTTGTAATTCTTCTTGATCTTATTGTTTTGTTTTTGCTTGAAACAACAAACAAGACAACTCCCCAAGTAATCTTTCTTTATATTTTTTTGGGTAAGTGTCATAGGAAAGGCATGTTTCCAAACCAAAGGGATATTTCAGTAATATATCTGATATGTCTATTTATATAGGTATATATATTTTGTTCGTATTTAAACCATTCATATTGGAAACAGAAGTGGAAGGAGAAAAGAATCAGAGAAGAAAGGAAAAGAAAAGAAAAAGAAATGGCTCTGGATGCAGTTTCGATATTGGTGAGTGTGATGCTGAGAAAGAGCATATATATATTTCAGGAATTTGCACTCTTGTCGATGGACTTCTTCCCTGTTTTGGTGTCAGCAATCCGGTTCTCCCGTTTCATTTTCAGACGAACTGCGGCTGTTTCAAACATGAGGTACTCTACCATGTCATCCATGGTGGTTCGACATGATCGGTAGTCTATCCAAATTCATAAACTCATCAGTTTGGCTTATATTTCTCGTCTGGCTGGACTGTGGGTTTTTCTTTTGAATTCTATGATTTATCAATTCAACTCATGTAATCCTCCGAGCAGAGATAATTCATTTTGTGATCAATCTGCGTGTAAGATTTGTGATCCATGGTGTTCTTCTACTTCTCTCCGAGTTTCACTCGGATAAATTTTTGAAGGTTCATGAGCTTCTTGTGAATGATGCGTATATATTTGTGCAAGCATGCATGATTGAACATAAGGTGTGAGCATCCCCCAAAGCGTGATACTTGTTTGATTTTCTCATCCCAGCTCGCAAGTTATTTGCAGGCTACAAGATTTGATTTGATGTTGTGATGCTAATATTGTGAGTGAAATCTAAAAGTTTTTGGGAAATCTAGCTATGATGTTGTGATGCCAAGCACGACTCACCTGTATCATGCAGCAGTCATGAGATCTCGTTCAGCAACTGCAGATCTTGGATTTAAGATCATGGGTTTTAATCTTTTGATCTTCTTCCTCTTCTTCTTCCTTTTTTTGTCTTTTTCTTTCCCCAAATCACAGTATCCAAACACATTTCGCCTCAACACACTTCCTGTACACAACAGAATTCCAATCCAAAAGTGGAAACATGTCAAATGTTTTAAAACTAAGGCTAAATTCATGCTAAGTAATCCCTATATTATTTTCGTATTGTGCCGATCCTCCGTTTTATATTAATGGAATCTCACGTTGGATAGAATACATGTTCCAAGATCATGCTTTTACTCAAGTGATCATACTATACTAACATTTCTTGCATCTATAATGGAAATCTTTTGGATGAGCAAGTAGAAAAAGTTGGTGTAGGAGAAATTCACATATCAAATTTTTTTAAGCTGAAACTGAAATTGCACCAAGTTGGGAAGAAGGAAAACGATCAACCTCAACCATGTACCTATGTGCATTTATTGGCTGACATGAGATGTTGGAGCAAGAAAGTTGTTGATAAAATTGGTGAATTTATTATTGGCTGACATGATTGGTTGGAGCAAAATAAAGTTGCTAATAAAATTGGTGAATTTATTATTGGATGACATGAGAGGTTGGAGCAAAATAAAGTTGTTGAGGAGGATTTAGCATTGACCCAAAGTTTTTATAATGATTGAGTATTGAAGGTTGGCCAAATCTTAGAGACCCTTCCATTGATGAACTGCCCAAATTAGAATGGTTTAGTATTAATGGTTGCCGAAATCTTAGGAATCCTTTTATTGAGAATTTGTTGAAGATTAAGGCTCAAAGCATTGGTATGAACAATTGGATCAGTGGACAAGCAATTTTGTTCCATTAATCGACTCCTGGGATCTTCTTGAGCAATATTTGAGATCATTCTGAATATCAATTAGTTAATTGTGCATTTTCCTATGCAATTTTCGTGTTTGGTTCTTATGAGCAAAATGAATAGATATGAAACTTAAAAGCAAGAATATAGTGCAACTTGAGAAGGAGTTTATATATATATACACTGATTGTTCAAATTAATCTCAGCTGGGAGGATTATAGTTGAATCTATAAATCATAGAATTCAAAAAAAGAAAAATTTATACATCATGCCAAGTGACCCATTTGCTGGTACGATTTAGCTAAGAATCTAATCGAAGGGCGCAAATTGATAAATGTTCATAATTTAAGAGCTCAATGTAGAAAAATTAGTCCATTACACTCTTTCACAGGTGTAAAATGATCTTTTGCTTTTTTTTTAATGACTTAAGTATGACGACTAACTTTAGGCTAGTTTGTTTTATTGTAAACAAGAATTAATCAAATATGCTTTTCCTACTTTCTAGTGTTTGTTCTCTTTTGAATGAAGGTAATACCTTCCTAATTTTTCTTTTGAAAGAAGGTTCATTTTCTCACCGCACTTGAACTCTGCACTTTTCTCTTCTTGGTTTTTTTTCCTCGCCCTCCCAACTTTATTATCTTGATATATACATCTTATACATATTCATAATTTTATTATTTTTAATTCACCTAAAATTGATATTAAGAATCAAATTTACTATTCATGCAAGATTACATAAAATATAACATGTATCAAATATTGAAAAGTGATTTCAGGAAATATGTACTGAGATATATAGCATGAGATAGCAATCAAATATTGAAAACTAGAATACTCTACTTTAAAAAATTCATTTGAAACTACTATACATTATAAATAACTTTAGGTCGAAACAAATAGAGACAAAGATATATTAAAAGAGCATCAAGATAGATGACAATTAATCAACGTAAAAATAAGATAGATTCATTTTTTTTTCCGGTGCAAAGTCTTTAACCCAAATAGTCAATAAATACCTTGCACTCATACCAACCATCTCAGCCTCGAACAAGGTAAGAACAAAGTTCTATCAGTTTTCCATCGCTCTTAATTAACAGCATTCCTATTGGTCAACTAATCGATAGTGGGAAAAAAAAAATGGTGCATGTTACGTGGCAACCACCTTGACAACGCTTTGCAATTCAAAACTCAATCTTCTCATCTCCTCTAAATCTCTTCTCATCCAGCGTTCAATAATTCCAAGTATTTCAAATCTCATCTCATCTCTGAATTTTAAAGCTTCATTTCTCCCTTTCCCGTATCCGATACTTATAAATCCAAGTGATCCATGGTAATCCGATCATTGTTCTTCTCCTATCTATCCAACTCTCTTTACCAATTCTCAATATGCTAATATAAGAATTCTAGACCTAACTTTTCCGTAACATGGTAAGCTCCAAAGTTGGGGACTCATAAATTGTGATCTTCACTTGTTAATTTCCTTTTCTTTTTTTTTTTTGAAGAAAGGTAAATATCGTATTATTGATAATAGAAGAATTTACAAAGGCGGATTTTTTCCACTATGAAATGAAACGAAAGTGACAAATCATAGATAGCTGGTAGTGGGATGGAGCCAATGTGATTGTTGTTGGCAACCCATTTTGCTATATCATTGTTAGGATCACATACCATAATTTTAACAATAAACAAGAAAATCCATAGATCTGTTCCGCGAAGAGGAGGGAGATAACTAGCACGCATAATCCTTCAATGGGTATAATCTGCCTGCAGCAGGTATTCTTGGGCCGACTTTGGAAATAGAATGACATGGGAATTAGTTGGAGGTAAACTTGGGAGAAGAACAGTGGTGAGATTAATGTGGATGACTTCGAACTGTTGACCGGGGGTGAGCTTTTGGAAGAGAAGTGATTTATAAGGGTATGGAATACATCAAGATGAAGATGCAGAATTTGAAGGAGACTGAGATTAGAAATTCTTGCCAAAACTTTTTGGTCACCGGCGTGGGATCAGAATTGTGGTTTCACCTGAACATGGAGAACACAGGTTCACTCCATCCTATTTACACAGGTTTGACAAGGTGCATATTGCACAACTCGTCAATTCTCAAGAAAATCACAGAAGAATTTTCAACCATCTACAGCACCAGCAGCGAGCAATACTTGGTAGGGATGGAATGTAAGGCAGCTTAGAGAACTAATCTTCTGTCCCAGGGAGGTATGTAAGTACTGAATGGTGCCTAGTTGTTCGCCCTTCAGGCTAAAGACTTTGATAAGCTGTTTGGCGGAACCACTGGCAATAATAGGGGCATGTCTATGAACAGCTAGAGCTGTAAGGGAGCCCCTGTGAGCATCGATTGTAAGGTAGGCATCCCTGTGATTTCTTGTATCAAGGAACTGAATGTCACCAGCCTGAGAAGCACTGACAATCTGAAGAAATATGTAAAGATTAGACACACTTTCCCTTCCCTCAAAGAAATGTCAGATTGGAATTATTAAGAGGAATAGGGTTTAACATGGGATGTGCTCAAAAGACCTGAAGAAGTAAGCCAGTCTGTTGTCTTAACACACATGTAAGACGAAAAATACTCTGTTTACCTTTGCAGAATCAAGTCCAGGTTGATAGCCAATCCCCACAACTCTTTCAACATTTTGCAGGTGCGGCCGCATTTCCAACACAAGCCTGAAAATTATATTACGTGCAAAGTTTAGGCACTGCGGAAATTTGGACATGCAAAATTTCAGACATAAGAATAATTGTAGGGAGCAGATGACCACACAAAAGGGGAAGTATCTATAAAAACGAAGTAAAACTAACAGTCCAATTTAATGTCACACAATGTTACATTTCCATTTAAGCAACTCCTCCAACCCCAATTCGTATATTGAATGTCAATTCTAGAAAGTATCACGATTTTCAGATGCACCCAATATATGAAATTTCCACGAACACAAGCACTCTTTAACATTGATGATATGCATGTGAACACGGATGGCAAAATTTCAAAAAGAAACTTGCATGTATGTCACTCACACAACCTTCTGAAAGTGGGGAAAAATAATACCAGCAAAGAACTTGTCTCAAAATACAAGGAGAAGACCCCTGTTGCAAACGAGTTTTACTCCTAACTATGGAAAGTATAGTATGCACCGTAGTACAATGTCACAGCTCGAAACTACGCAAAGATTTTTCTTATTCCTGAAGATTATTGCATGTGAAAGCTTACAGCTTACATTTTAGGTGTCCGAACATCGTAGATTCTGACAGAAGCATCCACAAAACCAGCTGCAAATTGACCCCCTTGAACTTGAGAAGCAGCCTAGATATGACATGTATAGAAAAACCCATTAAAAGAATGGCTACATCAAATGCAACAACACAAACTATTAAATAAGAAAACTAAATAATGACACAACGGAGAGATAAATTGTATCAGCCACCACATTCGTTTTTCAGATGCAAAATCTTTCCCAAATTTGTTAGTTTGTTCAGGGAATCAAGCATCGCTTACATTCATAAGACAATATTTGAGCCAAAGTCAACTTAACAAAACAAGGCAACATTAGTTTTTTGGTCCCCGATACAGCATAAGATACCTAAAAGAGAATCATCAATTAATACAACTCACCAATGCCGAAATGCTGCAATCTGATGAAGACGGAATAGAGTTAACAAGCTGCTCTCTATCCAGATCCCAAAGCATAATGGATGATATCTCGCCAGTAGCATACTAATGATAAAACATCAGAAAACATTATCAACACTTCAACTCATATTATAAGCACAAAAGACGAAGACAAAGAAAGAAGTCCTAAGTCCTAGATTTTACATCTCAAAAAAATTCAGCATTTTAATAAACAAGCAAACATGCTGATGGTAATTATAGCAAATAGATTACCAAGATCCATAATAGAAAATGGACCACTACAAGAGAAATTTATGAGGTTGCCATTTAAAACATGTACCAGATATCCAGACTGCTGTTGCCAATCCACAACAGCATTAAGACTTCGCATGCCAGTTTGATGACCTTGGATTGAAGAGAACGCAGTGACAAGATTTTGTCTATTCTTCCAATTATAATCCTTCCAAATTCGAATATTTCCATCACCTACATCATATGCACACACCAGAAGTTAGATTGACTCATAATTCAGTTATTCCATCTATAAACACACTGTAACCATTACGAAACTAACTAAAACAGCGGTAAAAAACAATACCTGAAGCAGCAAGAAGCAAGCTGTCATCAAGCTCATTTACAAGGCAGAGCTTAGTAATTCCTTTCTCAGGATAATCATGATTATCAAAAGAGTTGAGGGGGATAGCCTCCTCATAATTCCATATCCTTCAACTCATATTATAAGCACAAAAGACGAAGACAAAGAAAGAAGCCTAAGTCCTAGATTTTTACACATCCTCAAAAAAATTCAGCATTTTAATAAACAAGCAAACATGCTGATGGTAATTATAGCAAATAGATTACCAAGATCCATAACAGAAAATGGACCACTTCAAGAAAATTTTAAACGAGGTTGCCATTTAAAAAAATGTACCAGATATCGACTAGCATTGTTGCCATCACAACAGAATTAAGAGATTCGCATGCATTTGATGACTTGGGATCTAAGAGAACGCAGTGAAAGATTTATTGTCTAATTTTCCCATTATAATAAATTACAACAAATCAGCCACCAAATATTTTCATCATCTAATCATATGCACACACCAGAGTTAGATTGACTAATAATTAGTTCATCTATAACACTGTACATTACGAATATACGAGGAAAAAACAATACCTGAAGCAGCAAGAAGCAAGCTGTCATCAAGCTCATTTACTGGCAGAGCTTAGTAATTCCTTTCTCAGGATAATCATGATTATCAAAAGAGTTGAGGGGGATAGCCTCCTCATAATTCCATATCCTGCAAAGAACCCAGGAAAATATGGTTAATCCTCGTTCAGTCAACAGGATATGACAAGCCAAGAAACAGAGGATAAGAGCTGATACAAATTCTCATCCCTATTTACGAGGTGGTACCATATTGCTGGCCAATCCACAACAGCATTAAGACTTCGCATGCCAGTTTGATGACCTTGGATTGAAGAGAACGCAGTGACAAGATTTTGTCTATTCTTCCAATTATAATCCTTCCAAATTCGAATATTTCCATCACCTACATCATATGCACACACCAGAAGTTAGATTGACTCATAATTCAGTTATTCCATCTATAAACACACTGTAACCATTACGAAACTAACTAAAACAGCGGTAAAAAACAATACCTGAAGCAGCAAGAAGCAAGCTGTCATCAAGCTCATTTACAAGGCAGAGCTTAGTAATTCCTTTCTCAGGATAATCATGATTATCAAAAGAGTTGAGGGGGATAGCCTCCTCATAATTCCATATCCTGCAAAGAACCCAGGAAAAATGGTTAATCCTCGTTCAGTCAACAGGATATGACAAGCCAAGAAACAGAGGATTGATACAAATTCTCATCCCTATTACATGGAATTTGGGAAACACATGAAATCGATGTAATTGTCCCAACTATTAAAGCAACAATTTTTCAGGTATTAGAAGTTGACATTTTCATAGGAATGCATAAAGAATTCACAAGACATCATTAAAGCCAGAGCAGAGATCGATCCAAGAGAAGTCGCATACCTGATTCGTGCATTCTCATCTGCAGCAATGACAATAGGAGAGAAAGGGTGTAGCAGCGTTGTTTTGGTACCAGTTTCAAACTTTGCATCCCAGCCCGCAATTTGGTTATTGTTATTTAGCAAATAAGTTCCACAATCAGAAACTGTAACACACTATTTTATAAGCCTATACCAGACGTATGTAATAAGGAACAGAAGCTAATCCAAGAAAAAAGAAACCCACATGAGTGCTGGCATTTTGCTATCTGCTCCAATGCAAATTTCTCCCTCTCTTCTCTTCTAGCTAGCATCTCTTCACTATAATCAGATGCAGTAAGAAGAAGCTTAGAGAAGTAGCCAGAACTCCAATTATAGATTGTTGATTGCGGAAGCAAACTTTGTTCTGAAGGCCCAGATGATCCCCCAGAACCAAGAAGTGGGTGAGCTAATCCTGAGTCCGGAGAATTTATTAGATGAGGCCTGAACTCTAAAGAACAAACTCTTCGCATTCCAGTGAAATAACTAGGTTGAGAAGGGCTGGCAGGAGGAGTTCTGAAGGTTAGAGGCAAATGACCTACTAACAACAGCGAAAGTAAATCACAGTGTGAAGCATAAATAGACAGAAACAAATCACGATTATAAGCAAGGACTAATCCAACAAGCAAATCAATATATCAATTCTAATAAAAGAGACAACATATAGTTTTCCCCAAAAAAATGTACCTCCATTCATATCAAACCACGAAGATGAACGAGCTAATCCAGCAAGATTAGGACTTGCAGGTGCTGTTGTAGGTTCACCCGGCCGAACATTGCCACTGGTGGTCCTCATAGGTTTGGCTACCACTTGTTCAATGCCTATAATGGACAATACCCGACGACCAAGACTAGCTATGCGTGGGGACGGATCCTTGGCTAATGTACGCATAGCCAATATACATTGTGAATACATTGCCTTGTCCAGTGGTTTTGCCCTGGAATCGTTAACTACCACATTGCTGACACCGTCGTTTAATATTCCAGAGTCAGAATGTTGGGACGAATCATCAGACAAAGGAGCACCATGCATAATTCCCGAGTTAGCAAGAGGGCTGCTGGCGGAGACCCTCCCATCTTGAACCGCTGCTGTATTGTCATTGCTGACTCTCAAAACAGAACCAATTTGGGACGAAACAATATTTCCATGCTGCATGTACTGGTCTGAACTACCATATCCAGTATTTGTACTTGTTATATGAGCCAAAGAAGGTAATGAATTCAGCAGAGAATTTGACCGAGGTTTCCAATGTGCAGCAGCAATTGACTTGAGATGCTTGTTGTGACCAAAGGCAAAGCGTGCCAGAGCTGTCAAGACACAAAGAAAACCAGACTTTTTTCTTTCATAGGTGATATCAACAGAGTCATCATTGACAGCAATGACGATAAGTACGAAGTAGCAGCAGCATAAAACAATCAACTAGAAATTCCCCAGACAAAAAATATACAATGTTTAAACGTAGAGGAGAGTAAGAAGTAGGTACATGCACGGTAAAGTCAAGTGCATGCTGGTTAAAGGAGAGAGGGCATATGAATTATCTAACAATTTTCTGGTCAAGCAAGGGGCTTTTGATGGTCTCCAAAAATTATCAATCTGAGGCTTTCGGAACTCAATTAATCTTCAAAATTCAAAAATCCCCATACAACAGTTTTGACCCTTTCAGACATCTAAAATGAGGGGAAAAACTATCATTACAAAGTGTCCAAACCTATACAACTTCTATTCAACCATGAAAATAATTGTATTTAATAGAACATATAGACGCAGGAAACAACCAAACCATACGAAACTGAAAAACTGATGACTATTCACATACCCACAGCAACCTCTGCCCTGACCAGTGGGCTTCCATCTGAAACAACAGTTAAAAGGCTTCTCACAATACTAATCTCAGCCCTAATTTTTTCATCATCATAACATTCGTCATCTCCTGCAGCACCATATCGACATGAGTCACCCACCATGTCAAGCAGGGTACCAAGTGCAAAAACAGCACAAGCCCTAACCTGAAAATGATAAAAAGGATTATACGATGAAACAACAACATTTCTATGCAAGATAAAAATCATCAATCACTTGAAGATAAACACATTTCACAAAGTGCAATGGTAGACCTCTGGTTGGGGCTCAGACAGCAGGGTAGCATATATAGCAGGGGCATCTGCCTGAAAACCCAGGATTTGGGCCTCTGTGAAATCTTCCCACAGCTTTCCCATACAAAGGCAAAGCCACTGAAGAAATAAGGGGTCAGCTTGTGAATCATTTGGCGATGAACCCTGAATGTGCTTCAAGCAGACATGAATTAAACCAGATTCAATACAGGCTTCCTGGCCCCTTCTGTGCCCATCCACAGTTACAGCCAAAACAAATGCGGCCATTGCACGCTGTTCTGGATATGCTTCCACGCTATCAAGAAATCTAATAAAATACGAATGGCCTCCATCCTTTACTAGATCAACCTGACATGACTATCCTCCCACAATAGAACAAAGTAACCAATATCTTATTAGTATGTCGAGCATGTATCTTTAAAAGCGTTTTAACCCAAATAAAGGATAAATAGCACATGCAATTTATTTCCGATTGTGGCAGATGTGCACTAAAATAGGGTCACAAGTTAGAACAAAAGCAAGATTAATTATCAGAAATTACAGAATTTTACACAGCTGCCAGAACTTGTGAAAAACTATTTAGATCACATTCCTCAAAGAGACAAGCTGGAATAATTCGTTATTTCAACTTGATAACTTATGGTTATAGAACCAACCAAAGTATCAAGACCACATTACGCCCACATTGTTCCAACTGGGAACAACATAGCAAAAGTTTTGGCAGATGTGAAGACCTCTTCCATGTCAATTCACAGCAGGAGGTGATCTTGCTAAACCATAATCTTTCAGGTCAGAAGAACCACTTCAACACTACCGACCAGACCATATGACAGCAACATAATGTGATTTTAAGATTACTAAACAACTGACATGTATGTACATATATATCATATCGGTGGTGTGAACTGAAGGTTGGTTATAGCAGTCTTCCCTTCAACATCATCAAGATGTGAAAATAGTTACGAGTGATGAGACAGGCCGTAGTGGTTGATTCTCACAATTCTCACACTAATGCCGTGTGTTTGAAGAAGAAAAGATTATGGAAAGATATGGGCAATTGAGGAAAATGAAACTCCAGCTACTGATATGTTCTTGAGATATCAGAAAATATAAATTTAATAATAATCAATTATATCTTTGGATAACACGTAACATAATTTTTGAAAGAACAAACTGCAATTTTCTGAAACAGTATGATGTGGATTACAACACACCTTATCAAGTGCAAGAATCTTTGTCCATATGAATACAAGAATTTGCCGAAGTTCCGGTGTAGTCGTTTGCAACAGCTTGAGAATGTAAGGAAATATTCCAACAGACAGAGCCTTTAGAAACAGAAAACTAACTTGTCAAGTCATTCGGAATATTAGAAACCACTAAAAGAGAAATAAGAGAAGCAAACACAAAGCTACCAAACTACCAGATCTACCGCCCAGGTTCCCATATCAAGGAATCTTCCAAGAAGAACCAATGCCCTAAATTGATGAAACTGACTACGTAAAACCTGAAACAGAATGGTTAAAAGACTCATTATTATTATTATAAAAGACAAATGGAAACGCCAAAATACCGACCCCATGAACAACAAACAATCCATTCTTCATGGAGGGAAAAGCAAGAATTGAGCTATGGGACAAGAACGTAGAGCTGAAAATAGATATCAAAATACAGCCATAATCCCCTATAGGAAGCACCTTAAAAGATCCTGTCAAAGCAATTTACATAAAACAAGCATGACAGGATGCCCTTACAAGAAGAATCTACTCTGTTGTCTCCTCAACTTAAAGAAAATGTAAACCAAGACTAACCCATCTCCAGGCTATTTTCTTCGTTAAATCCAGAAATAGCAATGGTAACAATTTCCTATCACGACCTAATATGTTTGTCAAAATTTACCCATCAGCAACTAAAGAAAAACAGGATTCAGCAGTTGATTGGAGGGGGAAAAAGATCAAGCAACTGTGCATACATCGCAGAAAACTGCACTATGATACAGGAAGGATGACCAAATGATACCCCAAAATTAATGATAAAGAGAATTGCCCCACCTGAAGAACAATGGGCAACTGCTCCGGTGGTTTCTTATCTTCGGATCCATGGTCAAGCCATACCTCAAAAGCTGTCAATTGCTCAGAGAAAAATGGACTCGGCTGAAACAACATAGACATTTGCTACTGAGATGACTAACAGAAAAAGAGTATAGTCAGAGTAGACAAAGCAGTCGTTGCAATGCATTTACTAGTGAAGGTAAAATTCTACGAGATAGAGCCAACCCAAGGCAAGAAATTCAAAGAAGAACAATAAACTCCCAAGGACCATACCGGGAACTTTGCAGTAGGGTCCTGAATCAGTGATGGAAGCTGAGCAAGGCAGATCTCAGCAGCCATGTCCCATGCATCCCTGCATTGTGCAAAGTGACAGTGGCATTTGTATTTAAAACACACATAACATAATTAAACGTGCAAGTATTTCCAGCATACCACATACGATGCTGATGGGTCGGTGGCAACATTGGGTGAGAGATTGGGGAACAATTAGCTGAACGCATAATTCGCTCCGCGAGCAAAAAATTGCGAAGTAAACTGGCAACTAATAAATCTTGTCTGAACAGTCTCTGGAAAAGATCTGCAGCACAAAACTAATTATTAGACACATGTAACTCTAACAAGAAAGCATACACAGCTAAGAATATACTCTGGTGCATTATATCAGGAGAGCAATGCACATTTACCATGAGGAAGAACATTCCAGGCAATTGTATCAGTAACAGCTGTAAAAATCCAGTTCAATTCACCCAGAAGTGTTTTCCGGTCATTCTGGCGGCCAGGAATTTTATCTATGAGGGACTCATCAACGGACTCACAAAGCAAGGAATGTTTGCAGAACCTATAACAAAAATAACCTTCAGAATATAGATAAGACCAGCCAATAAGAAAAACGCAATTCATCAGAACCACTCAACAACTGAAGTCAAAATAATGGGAGTAATTAAAAACAAAATAAGCCACAGCTCAAAAGAATAGGGGGAAGACTTGGAGCATTAAAATAAAAAATTCCGAACAGGTGCCTTAAACATGTCACACTAGAGGTCAGCAAGCATGCATATATCAATCAAAAAAAGGTTTTCAGATGCAGCACAAAAAGCTTCACAACCAATCCAATAGGATACCAATTGAGGTACACAAACCAAGCCACTTACAGAATCCAAAGCAATAAGCTAATTCCACAGGACAAAAAAGTGCAATATATGTGTACCCATAAACTTACAGTTCAAATGTTAACATCATCTGACTAATACCAACCCAGCGATTACCGGAAACTTTGGGTGTATCTGTTTATAGGTACCAACTATACAAGTATAGAGTTAGTTCCCCAGAAGATGACAGCTTTGTATTTTTCCTCTTCCCAACAGATGAAATGAAAAGACTCTCAACCAATCAAACTCTGAGAAATGATATCTCTCTGCTCTATAGTTCGGCAAGTCCCAACGGAATGATTGATTCAAAAGAGGTGCCTTCACCATTCATCCCAACAAATATGTAGATGAAAGTTCAAAGCTCCACTTATGAACTGACAATTATTCTAAATACATTACCAGAAACCTTTCTTCAAGAAATTACTAGATTACCTAGCATAATAACACTATTTTCTCCCCCATACTCACCTGCTAAATGATACAAGAGATTATTTTCACTAAATCCTATATCAGAAGGAAAAATAAGCTCAAAATTAAGTTTGAAATGGATTTCAGGACGTGCAACCCACTGTTACTCCTCAATATACACATGTTCTAAATTTGACCATTTCTAGAGTAGCAACCATTTAGTTCTCAAATTAATTTTCCTTAGGTGCATGTGGAAGAATTCACTGAATAATCTACACCAGTTTAATACTTACTCCCTGCCCTAAATATTAGTCAGTATTTGTCTCGGAAGTGTCTCAAAATTATGGTCCATGCTAAAAAGCCAAAAGATAACTTGTGCTCTTCGGAGCAAGATACATTTATGAAAGTATAATTGCTTGTTAAAAATAAATCATTTTTCAAATTGAGCATCCTAGAACAAAATTACAAAAGTAAAAATGAGACAAATCATTGAATCCACTCTCCCTCCATATGTGCCCTCCCAAAGCAACTATAAATTTTGGGAGAAAAGAAGTAGATCCTATTGGAGTTAACGGGTAAACAGCATCTATTGCTCATTTTATTTGAACTCTCAACCAACAGAAACTTTACAATGATAGGGATTGTACCCAAATTTAATGATGCTAATCCTTTCATTTTAGATTAAATTAGCAATTTACGATTTCTTTTAGCGCATATCATTACAAACAGATCCAAAACCAAAAAAGACGGATATTTCATGAGGCACATAATACTTCAAATGCATGATTTGGAGATAAAACATTACTAGAACGACACATGAAAATGTTGGGTAGCATCCATACAAAAAGTTAGAAAGTATTTTTTCTCAAAGAAAATCAAAGTTTCAACAAGTGGTCAAACAGACAACCATAGGGAGATATATTTCACCATCTCAGTGCCATCTTTATAGGAGTTGTGAGGCAAGAAGTAAACATATCAGCAGGGAATTCCGCACTCTGAGGAAGAGTCTCATGTGCTTCACAGGCTGCAAGCAGAATACAATCCCTTGAGGATCCGGAAGTGCTCCAATCATTAAGCTATAAAGGAATAATACAATTGATATGTTAAAAATCAGAATAACATAATAAATCTCCTACATCATGGCTATAAAATTACCATAAAACTACTGTTTCATACCTCATTGAAGGCATTGACAATCATCCCAGCAGCAGAGCAGTCAAAAACATATATTGACGGTGTCTTCAGCCAGGAATCAAGGTCACTGATTGGCAAGGGTATATATTGGGTATAACTCTGCAGAACATGAGTCAGAAACAGAACACAATCTGGTCACTGGTGACAATAAAACCAAAAAAATACAAGCTTAGAATGCAGTAACAAACCCTGTTAAAGAGCCAAATTTCACCATTTGAAGTGGGTTTTGGCACACCATGCCCATTATAATGGAAGAGAACTCTCTCAGACTTGGCAGATTTACGGCATGCATTACATAGTTTCTTCACTTCCTCCACGGTAGGATCAAGTTGATACTTATACAGAGCCTGCCAAAGTTTCAAGAAATTAAAAATGAACTTGATGCAGAAATATGTCACACAAGCACGTGATTAAAAAGTTCTTACCCTCGGTTGCCACCTTTCATACTGACTGCTCAAGGTTTTCCCAATTGTCTCCAGTGCTTTTTGAGGTGCCATAGAAAAAGGATCTGCACATATTCAAGAATGTATAAATTGAAGAAAGAAAATAAAAATGCTACATACTGTACATCATGTTTCATCTGATTGCAAAGGAGACCGGTTATATCAAAAGTAAGTTTAAGTTTGCAAAATAGAAATTTCCCCAAAAGTTTCTCTATCTAAAAATTCTCCATGCCAAACATAACTAACTGAAAATTTTCTACCAAGAAATGTTTAACTTTTTCGATTTTCACACCAAATCAATGGCGCACAACAATTTTCTCTCTTTTTATTTTTATTTGAAATTTTAAGAAAATAAAAAAAAATTCAAAATCATCTCTCTTCCTACCATTATAAATATAAAAAATTCAATTAAATCATCTCTCTTTTCACTTTTTCACCAACTCCCATAAAATTTCAAAAAATTTCAACTTCTACCAAAACATACTTCAAAATTTTAACTACTTTTCAACAAAATCCAATAAAACTCCAGTCTACCTCAATTTTCACTACACCACCAAAAATTTTCTAAATGCAAACATGACATTAAGGACATGTTCGTTTTGCAAAAGTATTCTAAGATACAATAAATGCAACAAATTCACAAAACGAACATCCAAAACATAAAAAAAAATCATACACAAACACTGATAACTTTAACATAAACTTCAACAACTTTTCACACAAACTCCAATACCTTTTCAAAAAAAAATTCTAACAAATCGACTCTCACAGTCTACCTACACTCCTATTCTCTTGCCTTTAAGTTATTTTAGTGTTTTCTCTTCTTCTTCTTTTTTTTTAAAAAAAGAAAGTATAGTGGCAAGGAGCCATTAATTGTCAGCCTAAGGAGAAGAGCCATTTGATAGAAACTTCTTGTCTTTTAACACTGCAAAGGCCTTAAGCACCTGCCATTATTTTAGAGAGCATAAGAAAAAATACATGATATGGTGAGCCTTATTTTTTGTACTATTGTTTTTAACTAGCCATTTCTGAATCTTAACGACTCACATACAAGTGATAGATTTTATCATTCTAAACTTTTGTCTTTTTATCATTTTGATTGTGGTATAACGATCCCTTTAAAAGTTCACTACGTTTTCCAAAAATTTTCAATGTTTAATATATCCCCAATCATAGATAGATGTGAAAAAATCGGGAAAAAAGGTAGATAAGTATGCATAGACAAATACACAGATCCATATGCAAAGAACTCTTGGAGAAATTTCGACTAATAAAAAGCAAAATGTAAATTTACATTTGACTGAAGACTACTACATTTTATAGGCAAAATTAAAATAATTTCTACTATAAAAAAGCAAAATATAAACCTACATTTAACTGAAGACTACTACATTTTGTAGGCAAAATTAAAAGGCGGCATTGAAGAAATAAAGCAAGATAACGCCTATAATTAAATTAAACACACTATGTCATGAAAAAGACTAAATGATTGGCTAGACACATGTACTAATAAATTTTGAGTATAAAAAATCAATTCATAATACTACATAGTAGAATGCTACAAGATTGCTTTTTAAATGAAATTGGTTGATATTGCGTATTAAAATTAAAATTTATAACATTATCATATTAAAATGTTAAAATTCTTAAAAAGCACCACTTTACGGTTTGGCCTTAGGCCTCAAAATTCTGAGCTGCCCCTGAATACAACATACTAGAAAACAAGTACTGGAAACAGAAGAAAGGAACATAAATAGTACAACGGTCTTGATAACCACATCATAGGATTCATAAAAAGATCAAAGACTAAGACAAGAATTCTAGCTCAAAACAGCATGAGGAAAATAGAATTGAAAGATATTGCAAATGAATAAAGAAGTGAATTGTTAAAAAGTTTACAATACTTACTTCGACAAACATATGAGCAAGGAATCCCTTCTAGGAAAAATTTGGAATTTAGCTACCGTAATGAAATAAACACCTGCCATACATACAGTTCAGTTATAAATGCATAAACTGTACTTCTTTGAAAAAGAATTACCCAAGGTTGTTTATACTGTGTTGGAAAACCCAGTACCAAATAGCAAAAGGAGTCCTCACTAAACACATGAAAAATTGATACCAAGTACAGCAAGTCTTATCATACAATAGCTCAGACTGCAGAAATGTCTTACAATACCAATCAACAGAAAAGAGCACTAAAAAGTAAAAATGACAACAAATTAACAACCAACAAGAAAACTATCAAACAAAAGTAACAGAAGGGAATCAGCAGTTTAAAAGTATGCACCTATCCAGCACTCCATTCTGGCACAAGGAGATATCTTTACAAATTAATAACCAACCACCAAACCATCAAACAAAAGGAAGAGAAGGGAATCAGCAGTTAAAAGAATGCACCTATCCAGCACTCCATTCTGGCACAAGGAGATATCTTAATTACATCAGGGGGATCCACACTAATGTTTAAACATAAAACTAGAGCAGCACATCCCGTCCTCATCTGCATAAAAAAATTGAGCATTAATTTTTTTTTTGATAAGTAAGCATAGTTTTATTAAAAAGAAAAAGAGAAAAAGTCGAAATCAGTACAAAGACTGTACCGAACCACTCAAAGTATACAAATGAAAAAACTAAGGAAATCAAAATATCTAGAAAGGACCCCCCAACAAAGCATTAGCCCAACAGAAAAGAGAATGGAACACATTGCCCTGCAAACTCCCTAGAGAACTAGCCGACATTCAAGCATATAAGACAATTTTATCTTTAGATCCATTTACCAGAATAGACTAAAACAAGAAAGCAATTAAAAACATAAAGAAAAGAGGGGGGAGAAACTCCACTGCTATTACATTGAACTCAGCTAGAAATCTAAAAAGATCTTCTATGCAAGAGAAGTATCAGATACAATATATTATCTCAAGTCTATCATATCATTCATCAACAACAAATAAGAGGCAAACCGATAAAGATTGGTGATGTGATGGCAGCATATGCCCTGGCGTCTTACCATCTACCATAATGCAAACCCAACTGATAAGATAAATGCAACATAATTGCAAAACTAACTCCAAGGTTCTTAGAGATTCCCAAACACAATAACAGCCCCATCGTAGACATTCAAAAACTTCAACCAGCCTAGACGGTCTCATCAAAGCTAGGGCTTACATTAAAAGATTGGGAAGCCAGGCAATAGGAGTAAAGGCACTCAACATGACAAACCTCTCTATTTAATTAAAATCTTTCCACTGATTATTTGCAAAGTACAAGTATTGCTAACTTGAAATCATTTCATGTATCTCTGGCGCATCAACAGCTAATGGGTTGTCACCAAGCAGATTCGAAAATCCTGCATTTGATTGGAAAAATTTCTATTTGTGTACAGAGGAAGATAACAAACTTCCCAATCAACAGATCAACAAGGTCTCATGATCTTTGACTTGACCGTAATTGCAATGATGTGCCTTACTCAGCCTACGAACTGAAATATGTATCTGGATACCACTTTGAACACAGTTATGAACAAAGCAGTTTTTGGGTTCATTCAATCTAGGAAGTCCTTGGTCCCCACATTGTGTATTGCCCATCACTGTAGAACACACAAACAACTATATTAGACTATACATCTCACTTGTCAAATTACTTACAATGTAGCACATATAATGCCTAACATGGTGTCTAAATCACATTTGCAAACAACATCAACAAAGATGCTTTCGCACCATCAACCACTCTCCTTAGTTTCACATCCGAAATGTTCAGCACGTGATAAGAACCTGGTTTAACCCAATTCTGGTTAAACTGGACAGCTCACACTGATGCTTTAAACAGTAGCGAAGCGACAACAGTGAAACAAGTAAAACTAGGGAGGCAATCTTCAACCCCAATTACATAATAGCTACTCCTGAATATTTACTGAATTAACTAAAGAAATGCCAGGCTTATCGACAATGAATCCTAACTTATCCTACATTTCACAGGGTTAGGTTCCCCAAGTACAGGCTTTCAGTTAGACATTGTAGTACGGTTGAAGCGAATAATGATGCTACTCTCCGCCAAATTACCAACAAACAACACCCTAAGAGCATTCCCAACATCAACGATAACGGACGAGCAGCAACAAAGACTAAGGGCCTTACTCGGTCCTTAGGCCGCCATTTCGAAACCAAACCGTTATCGGATGGGCCGGTTGGCACGCAAGCCTCGAAGGCCCCGTGCCGAAGCTCGGACAACACCTTGTTATGGGGCAAGTACGCCATGCTGGTCGTGGTGGAACCGGAGGCAATGCCATGACTACTGCTGGCAGTCTCCAAGTCCCTTCTCTGTGAGACCAAATCCACGTCTTCATGGCTTGAGGCACAGTCGTCGAAGTAGTTCGAGACCACCGTCGTCACCACCGAGGATTGCGAATACCGAGAAGCCATCACATCCCCAATGCCATATCCCCCAAACTCCCTCCAAATTCAACCCCAATCAGTAAACCAACCAATTGCCCTAACGGAAAACCATGTTCTTCAGAAATGGACCAATCAAGCCCCAGTTTTTGGAGTGGAGCTAATCAGGTTCGGAGAGACTGAGAGAGAGATATGTACAGAGAAAGAGAAAGGGAGAAGCGAGGTTTAATCTAACTGACGAAGCCAATAAACCAGCGGCGTATGGAGACTCTTCTGAGAAAAGAGAGGGAATCCAGCTCGGAAAACCCCAGAAAACCAGAGGAAGGTGTCTGAAGACCCTATAAACCCCAGCCCCGGAAGAGGAGGATTGAGGTGCGTATAGTAGTGGCGGCACAGCCAAAAACAACATCTCTCTCAAAATCAAGGATTTTGTGAAAGGAAACAAATAAGAGACTGTGTCTGTGTGTGTGCTGTGCTCGCTCGCGTTGGTGTGTATTGTGTTTGCCTTTCTTTTCTTTTCTTTTCCTTTTTTAGCTTCTTCAGTTCTACTTTTCAAAATCAGGTGAAACGGCATGGTAGCTCATTCGGCCAAGCATGACTCAACAGCCCATGTGTATCATGCAGCATTCATGAGATCTCGTTCAACAACTGCAGATCTTGGATCTAAGATCATGGGTTTTATCCTTCGTCTCCGTCTTCGTCTTCTTCTCTTTTTTTTTTTCTTTTTCTTTCCTCAAATCACAGTATTTTAACACAAACTAGAAACAAAAAAAATACTGAACTGTGTAGCTTATAATGGAATCTTATATTATATTCGTATTCTGCCGATCATGCATTTTATGATGGAATCTCATGTTGGATAGAATACATGTTCCAAGATCATGCTTTTATATATAATGGAAGTTTTTTTGTTGAGTAAGTAGAAAAGTTGGTGTAAGAACATTTCACATATAAAAAAAAAATTCAGTTTCCAAGATCATGTATATGCATTTATTGGCTAACATGAGATTAATTAGCTTGTAAACGTGCTTAGTATAATAATTTTAATCTCATCATTGTTCTTCTTCAACCTATCTAAATATCTTTTATCTGATTACAGTCTATACAAATTTAACATTACGCATTTAGACCTCTTTTCAACCAAAATTTGAGCTTAATACCCTGTGTATAAGTATCTTAAACTGCCACCTTGGCTTAGAAAAAAAAAAAAAAAAAACAGAATCCTTTCCATAACAACTTCATGGCAAAACAATGTTCTATCCATCCTATTAGACGGAAGTTTCGAAAATAAAAGTGTCAAACAGGAAGATCTTACTCATAGTTATTCATCCTTCGCTACCCAACCAAAAGAGTTTGGCAATTTGGTCGGAGGCCTCTGCAATTTCCGTATACTTGGGTACCAAAAAGGAAGAGACAACTATAATGCCCCATTTCCAAGAATGCTGAAATTCAAATGCTCTTGGACTCAAAAGAGATTATCAAACTGCAAAGATTATCCATAGAAGACAAATAGATTGACCGATGAGACAACGAGCTGTTGTCTCATCGTTTTGAAAGATAGTAGGAATTTATTCAAGCAGAAAGTTGGCATATATGTGATAAGTATTTTCGCTCTCAAGTGGACAAGATTATATACCACTTGGTATAATTTGTGAACGATTACATATAGACATCTTTAACCATATTCGGATGGAGGGCTTCACATCTTAGACATTACGTAATCCATCGAATCCACAAGGTAATCTGCATCCAAAAGAATGGTATATTTGTCAAAAAGACTAGTGCCACTGCAAACAAGGTCATCCAAATAGCTCGGATTGCAAGAAACTAGTTTCCTTCGGTTGTCAACATGTCAAAAGGAATAAAGACCTACCAGCATCTTCCTTGGTGAAGCAGAGGGGAGGTGTGATTCTGAATACATTTCCAAAGTATCCGCCTTTTCCTATCAGTACTCCCAATTCTGTAATTGCCACAGAGTTCTATTAGTTGCTAGAAATAAGCAAAAGGTAGAGGTTATTAGAGAAATAGGACAGACCTTTCATCTCATCCATGACATGCAGAGTTTCAGCCTTGGCAGGAGTTTTCGTCTGGCGATCAGTGACGAGTTCAACTCCCAGCATAAGTCCTCTTCCCCTCACATCGCCGATAACTGCAGATACCAATATCGTAGAAAAGAAAAGATGATGGATTGAATACTTACGCAAAGGTTTAGATGCCTACGTGCAAAAGTTCGAGGATAAAAACTTACGTTCATATCTGTCCTTGAGGGCCGCAAGTCTATCTTTCAGGTACGAGCCCACAATATGTGCATTCTCTTTAAGATTTTCTTTCTCAATCACTTTCAAGACTGCCAATCCTGCAGCGGTACATACTGGATTCCCACCAAAGGTGTTGAAGTAATTGCGACGAGTCAAGACCTCTGCAATTTCAGGAGTGGTTACCACAGCCCCAAGGGGAATGCCATTTCCAATGCCCTGCAGATGCCAAAGAGGAAAATTAGTAAAGATAAACCGGCAAAATGCTGAAGCATTGGGTATCAGCTTGAGGAGGCATAGCACTCTTCAGAATAGACTGTTTCTGGAAGCTTCTATTTGGTGCTTTCCAAATCATTCGATGTACAAAGGAGTATTTTAAAACACCCCATATATTAGCTAATCAAATATCTCTAGAAGGATTTGATCAATGAATGTCGTTAATCCGATCCTAACAAACTTCTCAGAGACATACCTTAATAACAATATATAGGGTTTATGAAAAAGATGAGCTTTTATTCAAAGATGGCGGCAAGCTGATTTCTATGCTGTTGCAGTGCCAGAGAATTTCTATGGGAAACTACAGAACCAAAATAATAAAAAGTGAAAGAAAGAAAAGAAGGAAAAAATGAACCTTTGCCATTGTCACTATATCAGGCACGACGCCTTGGGTCTCGAAGCCCCAAAAGTGGCTCCCTGTGCGACCAAACCCAGCCTGAACCTCATCAGCAATACAAAGGCCTCCGGCTTTCTTAATAGTGCTATAAACAGCAGGCAAGTAACCAGGGGCCAACTCTATAATACCTCCAACGCCCTGTAGTAAATAATATAGGTGTTAAGAAGGATTATGTAGAATGTCTACAGGAGAAGGAATGTACAATTCGATGTAGATGATGTACCTGAATTGCTTCTGATACAAAAGCAGCAACGTTGCCCGAAGTTCCAAAATCAATAAGATCTTGTACATCTTTTGCATACTTCTCTCCGTCTGGACCAAAAACACCTCTGTAGGGGTCTGGGTTCAAGGCATGATGAACTCCACTCTGTTGGTCACATTGATAAGCAAAAGTATGGCAAGAATGAGTATTGTAGCAAAATATCTTGGTAGTTAGCTTAAAAAGCAAATCATAAATAGTTAAAGTTTAGGTTATTTCTTTCCACAGATAAAAGAAACAAATAGAATATAAGTGCTGTTTAAGAATGGCAAAACAACAAAACATTTTACGAGAATCATTAATCATCATCAAATCAGGCTAAATGCTCCTGATTAGCAACCAGCCAAATTAGAATACACGAAGTTTGAGTTTCCTAAAGTATGCTTATGGATTGATTATACATCAAACTCGTGGCCTGCTTTTTGTTTTGTTTCAAGAGAGGTAGATCTGTCCAGTTCTCATACTCGTATAAAATCATTCACACCTATTTCCCATGCAACCCGATCTTGACGTAGACTTGAGAAGCATTGATGTCACATCTTTATCGTTTAAGGTTAACTATGTTCGGGTGCTACAATGATCATGGTAATAATTTCAACATCCTTATTATACTTGGTGGTTCAATAGCTGTGATCGCCGGATTGGGCTGAGTTCTAGCATTGCTGGTGAAAACAAGTGGGACTGCCTGGTCCCCTAAGGTAGCTATAATATGCCTCCTCACCCACCATGATGTGACCTCTTCACAAGCCACCTAAACAAGTGATTGAACTATAGCCCAAGATCCCCTTTCCAAAAATTCATTGGTTCTCTTTTGGTCCTCTGTTGGCTAAGTTAGTGGACAATGAGTCATACGAAAATGAACCGCACATTGATTGCGGTGACCAGACCCGAAAGGAAATATATTACATTTTCCCATTTTCGCTACAAGGCAGAAGTTGGCTATATTCATTTTCCATCGTCCATGCGGACTGAGGTGAAATATGATGACTGTAACCACGTCATATAAAACTATCAATTGCATGTCTCTTTCACAGTTTCATGATCTCATATACAATCCCAAGGCTAAAGAACAAATCATATGCAATCATAAGACTTAAAAACAAAATTACGGAGCCAACTCGGCACAACTCATTAAAAAAAAAAAAAAAATCTCTTATACTTCTAATGAAATAACACCGTTTTGCTCCTTTTTAATGATTTCTCTTGTAATATGATCCAAACCCAATGATACTAAACCAACCCAAACTTGACGGGTTCAGCTGAAATCGGGGTCGGGGTCGGGTTAAACCCTCACCCCAACTTTGCCCATCCCTGCTAAGAAGTCATGTTATTGATGTCAGTCATTTAACATATTCTTTAAAAGCTACTCGTTTTTGTTTTTTAATCAATAAGAGGTATTTGTATTTGCCCTTGAAAGTGTTCAAATAGAACTTGAAAAGCTATATTCTAGTGCTTGATTAAAGGCTGACACAAAAAAATGATAATGACAAGCAAACCCATGTTAACTTTAGCTTCAACAACCGCGACATTACTTTCACGTTGGATTTTTAATATTTGGGGCTTGAAGGGCAACATGTAACATCTAACTTTATATTTAGAAAAAAAAAAACATCTAACTTTATGACTCATTTCGTTACTTTGCTACATGACCTAAAAACAACGAGCTACTGTACAAGATTAATGAACGGTGAGGAATTTACCTGGACGACGTTGTGTTTCCAAATGCTCTGCCCTGTGGCCCCCATAGTCGCGGATGCGTTTCCATGATACCCATTCCTCAGGGATATTATGTCGTGGCACCCTGTGTACAACCTGGCAATCAACATCGCCAACTCGTTCGCTTCCGTTCCAGAATTCGTAAAAAAAACAACCTACAATGATATCGTAACAAAGCCTTTCACAAAGTTGAATTTAATTATCTGATTTTTTGAACTTTATATACAATATAAAATCAACACGAATGATTAAAAAAAAATCTTAATTTTAATAACATTAAGATTAATAATACTAATATTAGTATTTGCCATCAGCGATTAAGAACTTGCTGGTTGTTGCCGAAAATATATATATATATTTTTATAGAATTATTAAATTCTTGAGAACTAAGATTTTTTGAGGAGTTATTTGCCAAGTCACCCCAATCTCTTCCAGATAAGTGCTGTTAAAATTAAGATTTTTTTTTAATCATTTTGTGTTATTTGGAAAGTGGCCTTAATTCTCTTTTACTAGCATTGAATTGTACTCTTAAATTCTTTTGGGCACCTTAAGGTCGCCGGGCAACTTGGAGGCCAGGGCCTCGGCGAAATCAGCGATGGCGGAGTTGAGGTAGAGGACGGTGGAGTGTTGCAAGCGCTTGGTCTGGTTGACGATGGCCTCGACCACATCGGGGTGGCAGTGTCCGCAGCATACAGTAGCAATCCCCCCAAAAGCGTCCACGTATCTCCGCCCTTCCTCGTCAAACAAGTACTGCCTCTTCCCATCCACGACGTTCAGCTGTCACAGCCAAAGAAAAATCAATCCCAATATGAAGAGCCCACGTTGACGATTCTTGCCCCAAAAACGAAAAGAATTTAATGCACAAACACGAATTAATTGCATGATCTTTGATCATTGTGAGCAAGATTAGCACAGTTATAAATTACCTTTAAACGATCAACTATAATGATAATTAACTCAGGAGAAAAAAAACGTGAAAGCATGATTTTGATTCAGGAAGGATGGTCAAGCTAAAAAAAAAAAATGGATTCAGGAATAATAGTGGAGATAATATGATCAGGTGAGGGCGCGGTCGACTCACGGGCTTCTTGTAGAAGTGAAACACAGAAGGGCTGAGATACTCCCTGCGCTTAGCCAAGATCTCGTCGGCTGAGGGCCCGTTGTACGGCGGAGGAGAGTAATCGAAGGGGGGCATTTTCGGAACTGAAACGTCATTTTCTTGGAGAGAGGCCTCCTTCCGAGCTACCTGATACAAGCAGCGGTGCGCAATCACGGAGTTTCTAGCCGATGATACCCTTCTTGCTAAATGTCCCTGCATTTTTCTTCTTCGCTGCCTCTCTTACTCTCTCTTTCTAGAAACTCTTCCTCCCTTCTCGGCGTTTGGTTTCAGAGTTTCTCGCCAGAGGGATGATCCGAGAATGAAACGGCGACTTTGATGGGGACTTTGATGGAGCTAAATGGAAGCCAGGCCAGAAACATATATATATAGGGAGGGAGTAGAACGAAGATACTGCCGAGTGCTGACGTGTGTGATATTGATTTGCTAATATTCATGGACACGTAGACATTTACTCCCGCTGTACATTAAATTACCTATTTTTTCCCCTCTTCTTTGTTTTTAAGACTGTATATAGCGAGGACAAATGCAGCCGACCTCAACAAAAAGATTCCGAAAAAATATCAATTGGTGTTGTTTGGCACTAAAAACATTTATCATGGCCATAAATTTTTTGAACTCAAAAAATTTATCACATAATCCAATACATCTTCACACAAATTTTAATAATTTTTTTTTAAAAAAATTCTAGCACATCTTCTCTTTATATTTTTTCAACAAACTCTAATATTTTTTTAATTAAACATTTTTATTAGATAATCTATGCGATTGTTCAACTTTTTACAAATTCTAATAAAATTAATAAATTAAATTTTTTTACAAAATTTACCAGCTTTTTACAAATCTTAATAAAGCTCTAATCTACCTAAATATTCATACAGCTATGAAATTTCTACATATTTGATGGATTTTTTTTTATAACCAAACATAGCTTGTTTTGAGAAAAAACCGGAAAATTTCTAAATTGCGCAGATTAAAAAAAAAAGAATGGAAAACAAGGCCGGCAGAGCCTTTAAGTAATTATTCTTTATTAAATTATTTGGATTTATTGGTATAATTGTGACATTTAAATAATCGATTACAAAAATGAGTTATTCAATAATTCTCCCAATAAAGTTATATAGAATTTTAAAAGGGTCCGATAATATAGTAAGTAGTTGATGTGAGGTCAACCTCATAGAAGATCATAGGAATTTGAAAATTTTATTTCTCACAGTCTGTTCAACCATTCATACTTCTTGAATTTTAATATTGACGGATGAGATTTAATTAGACGGATTGCATACAAATTATAGTAGTTTCCTTAGTTGGCACGGCCGGATAGAGATAAGGTAAATTATTTCGGGAAGGGCCTCTTTTTCTACATTTATATTACTTTCTAGTTTCTTCCACAAGCAACATGAAATTAGTTAGAAGCCTATGATTGTGATTTAGACTACGAATTGTGTGTTGAGACCATGGCTATGCTAAATTATTGCTTCCTGCAAGGCGGTAGGCTCATTGTTTGTGGATAGGACCTCTAAATACTCGATTAATTATATTTAATGTTTGAGTGTGAGTTTGAGTCACTCTCTTTCTGGACAAGCCTGATTAATTGTACACGTAGACAAGGGACCAAAAGCTTATACATTCATACGAAGGAGAACCATCTGGCGGAAAGGCATAAGTGGCAAGGTAGCTCCCTTAGTGATTATGCCTATTTTTTATGCTAAATTATTTTCTTTCACGATCAAATGGTTATATAATTATTTACCTTTTATGCAACACATAATAGCTAAAAGAAAAAATTATGATAATATAAAAATTAACCTAAGTGGTATAAGGTTATGTTTGGATTGTATGGATTAGACACATAGATCTTGAGTTTTATTTTTAGGATAAATATAAAATCAGTCACTGTGGTATATGCGAAAATCGAGTTCTCATGATAAAAAAACATAAAATTAATCTCCTAATTTCACAAAATCATAAAATTAGTCTGAAAGAGGACCAACAGTAAACAAAATAGAATCAGATATCTAATTTTATATTTTATTATCACGAGATTAATTTGATTTTCGCGTATACTACAAGATTGATTTTGCATTTATCCCTTTATTATTCATTGGTATATATTGAAGCTCGAATTATAGAGAGTCGTGAAGGCAAAGGGTGTCGCCCTAACTTCTCTCAAGTTTGTTTGTACTTTAAATGAGTCCACTCGTGTGGACTTGCCGTGTATAATTTTTTTTGTTATAAAAATATATGTGTGACACTATCATTGTCCCTTGTTTAAAATTTATCGTTGCAATTATCTCTCTCATTGTCTCTTTTTATCATTGTCACGGGGATCTTTGCACTCGGGATGACTACTTGACGACAAGCTTTTTTGTGCGGATTAAAAATATGGGGATAGCTGATGCAAAGTGCCGTGTACCAAGATTTCCTTCTTCCTGCTTGGTTCAGTTTGAATTCTTCATCCAACCATCTTAAAACAAAAAAAAACAACAGAGTATTGAAAAGATGAGTGCCAAAGTATTACTTTTCTAAAATCCTTATATTGTTTATTTTAATATTTTTCTTTGGTGGAGATGTTGGCTTTTCTTAGTGCATGAGACTCGATATCTATAGTTAAAACGGCACAAAAAGGTGTGGAAAATAATATTCCAATTCTCAACAGTGACCTAATGCTATGTTTATAGATTCCATCATCTAATAACTACTATATATCATCTAGTTAAATAAAAATATTAAAAAAAAGAAGAACTTGGAAGTCCCCTCTAGATGAACCAACCTGTCGAACATGGTCCATTTTTGAGCTAAATTAATGACAACAATGCATTGAGAAGAAACAAAGTAGGAAGAATGGATCATTCCTGTTCAGATACCAGAAAAGCGTGTGGGACTCTACAAGTCTACATAAGTGAGGGAAAATATTCAATTCGAGAGGTTATTTTAAACTCTTATAAGTACCGGGTAGTATTTAATAAAATAAATCCAAAATGACGTGAGATAAAATTAACTTGATTTCGTGATAACTCATTTTCATTAAATGATGTGGTCAACTTTAAACCGTTAGATTTGTTGCTTTAAATCAAAACAAGTGCTTATAATGACTTAGAATTTGACTTTTGATGACCAAATCTTTTCTCGAAAGACTAGTTGGTAACTGGCCTAAGACTAGTAATATAAACTCAGAAATAAACCAAAATGCACCTGGTTAACAATAAGGGGTAGATGAAAGAAAAGTAATTATGGGCGTAATTATGGCTCTATAAGTTAATAACTGAAGGTTAATAATGTAAAAACTCAGAACTCTTCAAGCCAAATGCACCTGGTTGATTAGAGTGGGCAGATGAAGAGCAGAGAACAGTACCTAATGTATCTAACCACTTTTTCGAATCACTTTCGGCTGTGGGGTTTCAAGTTCAAGTAAAGATTGCTCTTCGGGGCACGTAAAGCATGTTTCTGGTGGCTATATATTAGCCATTTCGGGTGCCTAACCTAGCTTTAAACAAAACTATTCAACTGCCAATGGACACGTTTAAGGGTACTGGCCGGGCTTGGCGATAATGCAAAAGTGCAAACGAGGCTATAATAATTCCATTAGATTGTCATGAACGTAATGACCCTGAGAGGCTGAGAGCTTTCCCTCAGTGTAACACTAAAAACAAGCAAGAAGACAAGATGGCTTTCGACATCCTGAGTTAGTCAGACGACATCTTTAGGTGGTTTGCCTTGTAGGATTCCACATTTCCCTGCTTCGACCCTCTCGAGTTTTGGAAGACATCAATCAGCTGCTGGGGGAAGTAATTGATTACAAGGGAGGCATTCTCTTCACCCACATAAGCAAAGATTACGACTTCTTTCTGATTTCTAAGCAATTTAAGACACAGTAGAAGAAACTCATTAAATATTGGGAAAATGAGATAGAAACCAAAAGCCAAAGGGAATCACCCACATCATCTCCACCAATGCAAACCCAGATGAGAATCAATCAAATGGTGTACAAATATATATGTGTTGGATTATCTTTTTGTTGTTTTTGTGGTGGGAAACGTATTGTATTATCTTAGTGCATAATGGGTTCTACCTACTTATGGTATGACAAAAAATTATATTGCTGTGGGGTAGCACCTTATCTTCCTAACCCAAATAATCTCCCTAGCACTACACGCTCTAGTTCTGTATGTTTTTGGAAGCTTGTCCTGTTTTCCCGTAGCAAACAACCTCTAGAGATGGGTATCACGTGGTACAGTGATTGACAAGTTTACGATGCTTTCTCTGATGCTTTCAACTATTCAACGGGTGTGTTCCTAGTAAGCTTTGCATCCACTGTTCCACAAAACAATGTTTTGCATGTGATTGATATTTTTATTTGAAATAATAGATAAATTGATGAGAGAGATAAGTCGAAGTAAATCATATTGGTGAAATATGTCAAAATTAAAAAAATAAAATACAAAGTGTAATAAACTATTTTTTAATTTTTTATGTTTGTTCATTTTATCCTTCCAAAGATATTTTTTCATGTAATTAGCCTCCTCAATAATTAATTCCTAGTTTAGCCCCGGCCTCGAGCGACCATAGTATTGTATTACCGTGGGATCATAAATGGACACCCTAGCAAATCCGTGTGCAGCCCTCAATTTTTTTTTTTTTTTTAACCAACAACTTGCCTTGGAATAAATCAAAAAAGGGGCACAAACGCTCAAGTACAACCACCAAAAAGCTGCTTAGAAAAAGGAAAAAAAACCCACCAAAAAGCTGCTAGGGTGGGTCAAAAACCTTCGAACAGCCAAGCTAGGATGGAAATCAGAAGAGGGAATACCTAAAGGAGTAGGGTCCAGGATGATTGAGAGCCGGTGAGAAAAAGGCAATGCCGAGAACGACCGGATCACAATTTGCCAGGGGGCCTCACTCCATATGCCGCAGCTGACAGGACAAAAGAGGAATAGGTGTTGGATGGACTCCGGACATATCGTCTGCAGGTGCAGCCCTCGTTGTCTCTTATACACTGACAAAATGAGGGTGAAGTTTGTATGGGAAAAAATTATTTCCTAAAGAGTTGTTAAAAGATGACTCAATGACACTTTCTTCTAATGTGCATGATTATTTATTTTTGAAGTAAAATATTCTTCCCCAACTATTCATTTTTGTATTTAAGCACAACAAACAAATTGAACTTGTTCTTATGTTTAAACCATATTTTACCAATTATAATTATTGATTTGTATCTTAATATATATATATACTTGTTTACCACTTGAAGCTTTCAGAAGTTCCAAGGCAAATTGCTTCATAAAAAAAACTCATAGTAGTTAGTTCAGAGACAGATTGTGTTTATTGAGACAGAGCATGGAGCAAATGAAATAGTTGCGGCACCAAACGGAAGCGTCTAGAGACTAACTTCACCATGGATGAGTGAAAGCAACTGGAAATTGGACATGAGCGAAAATGACAAAGTGAAATTTTACACAGATGCAGCTCTGCACGTTATGTATTGAGCAAAAAATGCAGCTCTGCACGTTCATTGTATCCAATCCTACATAGAGTTCAGTGTCCACAACTTAGAAATAAAAGGCGGATGGGCTCCATTAGCTCAACATCAGTAAACAATGAATACAATAATATGGCAATCGTAACAAAACACAGTCGTATCAACATGTCAAAATCTTAATCAAAACTGTCTGAAAGTAAGGTTTAGGCGGCCGGGACGAAGACCAGTTTCTTCTAGCAAGGCTTTAGGAGCTGAATTTGGTATGATGGATCGCACACCATGAAAAATATGTCTAGATTTGCCACCAAAGATCAGAACATCTCCTGATTCCAGAACAACTCTTTGCTTTCTCCACATCCCTCTGATCTCCGTACATGAATTCTGCTGAATCGCCTACAGAAAAGGAGACAACGGGCAATCCATTACGGAGACTCTCTCTGCTTTCATCGCGGTCCTGCACACATTACTTAAGATGAGCACGTACAACTTCCTTAAACAATTGGCAAGAAAAGGTATGCTGCTCAAATAACCAGAAGCTGTTGAAGCAAATCCTATAGCATTCATGACCGTTAATTTTCACATAGGGCCACTAAATGCAAGTTAAATTGTAAATTTTTTGCACAGAATCTTATCTCCCTGAAGTTTAGATTCTTTGATGTATAACAAACATGCTATGACTGTACATCCAGCCTTTTCAAGCTACCCACATCAGTAAGTAAACAAGAAGTATCTATGAAATAAGGAGGCATAGCCTAACAAATAGAAGTTCATTACTGACCTGGTGGAGACCAAGTCTCCCACTGGTAGTATAAAAGTTGACAATGCATATGTCTGGAAACATCGAAGGGAGAATGTCTCCTACATTGCTAACTTGGTATTCTTTCTTAAGAAGGGCATGTGCATCTAGAATTGCTCTATTAACCAACAGACTAAATTCATGTGGGATGTAAGGTGGCTCACTACCATCAACAACCCGCCGATCTTCATATTTCCTCGTCTCAGGATCCCAGTTCAGACCAAGACACATCATCTGCAGACAGAGTTTCCCCCCATCTTGGTAACCTGGTCGGTAAAATCCTCCTGGGCCCATACCAAGATCACGACAATTCTTGACTATTTTCACCTGAAACAATGAGAGTGATACATTGAACGACTATCTTAAGCTTACAGAAATTGGGAATAACCACTTACAAACTTCTTTTCAAGAAATGCAAAAAGCACTTGTGCTATCTAGTCGGCACATCAGCGCTTAGTGTCAATGAACACTACCTTCGGGCTGCATTGTATTTATGCTTAAACCCCTCGTGTTTGACAAGTATTTGAAAAATTTATGAACAAATTTACTACACAATTTAATGCATGGCATCAAGAACAACCTGTTCATCGTGGGTGATATATTGTTTAAGTAGGACCATCCCAGGCCTCAATACTCTTCGTTCTGAACTTGCCACAGCGAGCTCGGTTTCATTCAAGTTGGTAGTATTCTTCTCAATCGAAGAACCTGTGGATATGCCGAAACTTCTGCTTCCATCGAGGCACAAATCAAACGGTTTGACCTCAGGCAAACCCTTGGAATAACCAGAAAACGGGGTATCCTGTGCATCATTTGTATTGCTTCGTCTATGTCGGAGTCTATTGCAATGAGCAGACTCACGCTTCATCTCAAAATGAGTACGCACAATTGACCTATCCTGCTGACTTGTAAAGTTTGCTGTGCCTGAGGTTTCAAGCGGAAATAAACAACGGGGACTTCCAGAACTAAAAGTAGAGCTAGAAACACAAGTAGCACGCACCAGTACCGTTAGCATTTTGCTCAGACCTTAATTCAATCCGACGTCTCCTCTTGCAACCAGTAAAAGCTGCAAGGGCAAAATTTGATGCAGACCTAGGTTGAGGTTCTTTTGATCTATTACCGATGCGACAATCAGACGCAACCTGTGGGTTGAAGAAAATTGATTTCAAAAAACGATTTTCACGTTGAAAAGGAATGGAGCAATTATTGACAATTCAAAAAAACCGCTAATTTAGCCTCAATTATTCAATACACGGGCAGGAGTTTACAAGCATTAGTATAGGTAAGTTTGGATTAAGTTGGCAACTGATCGACGTTATATCAATGCCTCCCTACAAGGGACTAGGGGGTAGACTTAAACCAGCCTATTCTTCAAGAACCATCAGCCAATTTTCGTCCACAGAGTTTCAATTTTGTTAAGAGTAAGAATACTAACGGGGTCAAGAGGAAGAATTCTAGAATTGCCACTAGGGATTGAATCTTGTCCTCCTGTACACTTCGCGCCGCTATTGCCCCGATTCATGCTGTCAACCAGCGAAGAGAACCGCAGGGAGATTTGGCCGTATGGACAATGAAGATGATGATAGCTCGAGGACACGGTGGTCGAACGGTGGAGAAGCATCCTATACGCTGCGACGCCGTTTTAGCACTCGAACCGGCTGTATATCATATTGCTGACTTTTGACAGAAGACGGGGAAAACGAGTTTGCGTCCTTCCAAAAGGGCGATCCTTCGTGTCTCGGTTTCGGATGCAGGTGACTCTAGACTGCGCCGTCACTCATCTTGAGCTCACCGAGCAAAGGGAGGTAATCGGAACCGACGCAAGTATATGAACTTTGCGCCAATTGAACTACACCGCGCCTCTCAAAGAGCGACATCTCATAATGTGTCGTTTATCGAACAGCGAACCCTCGGCTTTGAAGAACGTTTTTAATAACACATCGACGTGCCACCTAATAATTGACTATGAGCATGTTCGTTTTCAAAGCATACCCTTGAGTTATGCGTTACGTATATTAAAATTAAAGGTAAAATAGATTTTTAAAAAATACATGGCTCCACACGTCAGTTCATTAAATACTCAGACACGTGAATGGACAAAATACCTCCAACTGATTTACGCAAGTTTTTTTATAAAGGGCAATTTGGTCATTTTCCCCCCTCCCCCTGCGTGCGGCCTGCAGCTTGTCAGCTTGCCCCTGCATGAGTCAGATTTATTTTTTGCAAAAGTTGAGTCAACTGGCAAAAAACGTTGTTTGTCTTTTCTTTTTTTTTTTTTTTAATACCTTTCAAATATTCAACTTTTAATAAAAAAAATTTTGAAATTATAATAAATATTACAAATAAACAATATTATTTTACATTTTATCTTCTTCACTCATCCTAATAAAAATAATCTATAAAAAAAATCTTAAAAATCATCATTAATTTTTTTACATCTCAACAACTTCTACACAAACACCAATAAAACTCTAACATCACCTCAAAAAAAATTCTCAAAACACTTCAAATTTAAAAAAAACATCAAAACGAACATAACCTAAATTAAGGGTTTGTTTATTTTTAAAATTATTCTCAAATATAAATATATTTAATAAAATTTATAAAATTAACATTTAAAATTTTACAAATTTATACATAAATATTAATATATTTTACACAATTTTTCAACGATTTTTCACACAAATTCTAATACATTTTAAAAAAAAAAAAAAAAAAAAAAATTCTCTCTCTTTACTTTTTCACCTAACTCCAATACTTTTTTATTTAACAATTATATCAAATCATTTCTTTCTACACCTTTTTACAAACTCTAATAAAATGTTAAATATATTTAAAACTTTTTACTAAACTTTATACAAAAATTATAAAACTCTAATTTATATAAATATTCACAATTCTATCAAAATCCTACTTTTTTTTTAGAAAAAAACACCCCCTAACTTCCAATAGACCCACCACATCTATTTATCTATCTCTTTAATTTACTTTTAAATTCAACTGGATCTCTATTTGATAACTTTTAAATTCAAACATAAGATTAGATTGATACTTTTAAATTCAAACATAAGATTAGATATCTATCCATCACTTTTAAATTCAAAAATATCATTCTTTTGCAGTTTGCATAAAATAGGATGCATTTAGTTCTTCTTTTAAAATTCAAAATAAATCATTTTACATATTTTTAAAATACAAAAAAATAAAAATTAAAATATTTAAGGAAATCAAATGAAATCAAAAGATATAAATACTATTGTTTGGGTTGGAGTGTTACATCATCCAAGCGTGGGAGAAGTGTCAGTGCATAACATGGTCATACGTGGCTCAACAAAACATGTACACGTGGCATGCTGACAAATACAAACTTCATCATAATCATTTCACTCAAAGCCTCAAAGGCATGCCTGCCCACTGGTAAGAAAAGCACTCAATTGGACAAGAAAAAAAAAAAAAAAAAGAAGCACTCAATTGACCCAACCAAATTTGATGGAATGGCCCCCCAATAAAAAAAATTCTTGAAAAATAATAACAAAGCCCCAACCTAAAGCTGTTGAGGCCTGTAATTACTAAAACTAAAAGGCCATCTCTATATATCTGAAAACGAGGGATTAAAAAAAAAAAAAAAAAACCTCAAAAGACCATCACGTGGACAGCTTGTATACCCACCACGACCTTTTTGGTTCGATACATTTTGAAACTTTTGCAGCATGTACGAGTAAACAAAGAATTAACACCCCGTCCCTTCCAGCACAATGCCCCCACTACATCAGGACGCTTGGAATAGTATAACAGAGCAAAATGAAAGCTCACAGTCTTTTTCCCGAGTTGGGTGGGTCTTGTAAAGTTGTTACACTCGTGCCCACCTTTTTTAATCTTCACTCCACTCATCAATTCTCGTTGCTGCTGGTATTGAATGGCAAGCCCACCTGCCAGAAGCTTCAAAGTTTAGTTCTAAAAGTGAGAACCAAGGTTGCAATTCGCCCATGAAGCTCCATTCCTTCAGCTTTCTCCTTCTTCTGTTCGCTTATGCCTATTGCAATTCAGATATTCAAATTCCCCATCAGGTCGCGATTCAAGTCCCCGGGGAGTATAGTGTGGGATTCATTGGGAGAGCTTTTCTCATGGAGACTCACCAAATGGCACCCAATTTTAAAGTTGCATTGAGCGTCGAAGCTTTTAATGGAAACTACTCATGCTCGCTAGAAATTTTCCTTGGAGACGTGAAGGTTTGGAATTCTGGGCATTACTCGAGGTTTTATACATGGGAAATATGCGTGCTAGAGCTCACTGGGGATGGTGATTTGAGGTTGAAGGGTCCAAAAGAGCAAGTGGGATGGCGAACTGGGACTTCTGGACAAGGTGTGGAGGTAAAAAGCTAATTGAAACCTAACGTAAATATGCAGTCATACCTCCCCGATTAGAATCCGAATATGTGATTAATTTGGTCTTTTCCTTCACTTTGATGCAGAGATTGCAGATACAGAGTTCAGGCAATCTAGTTCTGCTCGACTCCTTGAATCGAATAAAGTGGCAAACGTTCAACTTTCCTACAGACGTAATGCTCTGGGGTCAGAGGCTCAATGTGGCCACCCGGTTGACTTCCTTCCCAAGCAACTCGAGTTCATTCTACACTTTAGAAATTCAGCACAACAGGGTTGCTTTGTACCTGAAGTCAGGTAAGTGGAACTATTCCTACTGGGAATTTAAGCCTTCCCATGACAGGAACATCACATTTATCAAACTGGCTTCAACAGGCTTACAGTTGTTCAGTGATAAATATAAAAAAATTGCGCAGATTCCATTGCAAGTACCTCAACCTTTAAGATTTTTAGCACTGGGAAATGCAACAGGGAATCTGGGGCTCTACTTTTATTCACCTAGAGAAGGAAAATTTGAGGCCTCTTTCCAGGCGCTCAACACCACTTGTGATCTTCCTTTGGCTTGTAAACCTTCTGGCATTTGTACATTCTCCAATTCTTGTTCCTGTATCCGGCATTTAACAAAACAACACAGAAGGACTTCTAATTGCAGTGAGGGAATTTCTGGAGGGTACTGTGACAGTAGTGATCAAGCAGAGATGCTCGGACTAGAGGGTGTTAGCTGTGTACTAAAGGATGCTCCTAAAAAGGTCAATGTTAGCAAAGAAGCATGTGAAAATTTCTGCTTAAATGATTGCAAATGTGCAGCTGCATTGTACTCCACCGGCAAAGGGGAGATGGACCCACGAGAATGCTATCTCTATGGGCTAGTTGTGGGAGTAAAACAGGTTAAACAAGGAACTGGGTTGATTTATATGGTTAAGGTTCCAAAGGGAACTAGTGGGACTCGTGGTAAGACTAATGTCAAGAAATGGGTCTTGGCCACAGTAGGAGTGGTTGATGGATTGATTATTCTGCTTGTTCTGGGAGGCCTTGGATACTACTTCTTCAGAAAAAGAGGGGGAAACTAGCCGGACACTGGACACAAAACTCTTCACTTCATTCGATTCCTTGTTTTTGATGGAATGCCATATATATGTACCAATCCAATTCTTTTGTATTCATTTTACAGAGAAACGAAAACATAATTTTGCTTGTTTTCGGAAGGCTGATATTCATTGGGTCACGCTTGGGACTCAAAACCTGGCCTCTCCTGTGGGGAGGGGCAGAAGTCATTGGTAATTTGGGCCCAACGGCCCTTGGCAATAGAGTAATGTAGTACACTTTTTTGTTTTTTTTTTTTCTAAGTGAGTAATGTAGTACACGCTTTGAGAAAAATTGGGCTTTGCTTTGGATTCGTGAAAGATGGGGCGGATGAAATCAATTTGGAGTGCATGCAATAGGCCTTAAGAATATCAACATCAGTACTGTAATTCGCTTTCGGCGTAAAATTAACAATATGGCTTCCGTAAAGTTATATGTCTCTTTGAATATTTAATTGTCTAAATAAACAGGGAAAGGTAGCTTTTCAGTGAACCTAGCTAGCTAATAAAAATAGATTCATGCATGCTTGGTGCTGCCCAGCAGTCATCCATTGAAGATTAGGATATATGAACATGAAATATTGGTCAAAGATCGACTTCAAAGCACGAAAAGTGATGAAAATAATATATTTTTTTTTTATCATAAGTACTTAAGAAGAGAGACATCACATTAATTTTAACATAAGCAAATCATGATCGCTTACCATGCACGAAAGAATTAACAAAAGGACAAATCACACATTTCCCCTTCAAGGTTGCATAGAAATTGACACAGATGATATATATAAAAACGAAAATCGCCTTAAAGGCCGATAGATATTGTAAAAGAAGAAATGTAAACTTTAGTTTAAGATTTATAAATTAGGTGTAAACAGTCGTCACTAATAAGCCACGGTCACTTTGATTAATGCGCTTTTCATAAGGCTAGCTCAAAATCATATATAATGTTATAATGGCGGATTTTATAAGTTGTCACCTTAACTCATGATTATTTGCCTCCACAGCTAATTTGATAAGGTAAATTATAATGACTCAAGGGAGCGTTAATTAGCCACATAAGTCATTATTGGATCGCTCTAATACCAGAATTGTAACGACCCAAGAAAGGAGTAATCAATGTGTTTTTGAAGCTCCTTAAAATCATTATAAGTACACAATTCTGCCCGTAAGAAAAGCTTGGCCTTTATACTATTCATTTTTCATTACTTCTCCTCCGGATTCCATGTGGGGTTTGAGATATTAGATAAGCACGTATTTCTAAAAACCGCGTGTCATCTAATGACAAAGGAAAATTGAACATGGTTTCAGATATGTCAAAGACAGTACTTCCCATAGAGTAATATGACCAGTTGGTATATATCGCCAATCGCCATCGATATCGATCGCTATCATCATCTTCATCATGATGTAGAAATCAAATCTTTCCCACTTGGCAAAGTTAATCAATATTCTTAACTACGAGATCGAAAAGAAAGTAGAGAAAATGTATGAAACTTTCGCTAGTAATTCATAGGCACCTTCTCATTTTCTCTATGTATATATATATATATATATATATATAGCCAGTGGCGGATGCAGGGGGGGGTCCTGGGCCGCCCCCCATTGGAAAGGCAAAAAAAAAATTTAGATGTAAATTTTTTTTTTTTAAAAAAAAATTTATCTTAAGAGCCTGCCTCCCTTCACGTTAGCTCCTGCATCCGTCACTGTATGCAGCTGCTTAGAAAAATGAAAACCTATATTCACCTAGTAAAAAACCAACCCGTTCGCACTATCCGCTAGGCACGTGTACAGCTCTTCGGCATCACGTAAACCAGATCTTCCTATTTATTTTAGCCGTAGCACGAGACATACCCTAAGTGAGATCCTTGAAAGGAACCTCAAGTTCCAATTTTATGCAGGCGGGTTTGTGTGATCAGATCAGAGTACTAGCTAGGACAGAGTATTCTTTTAAATAGAGTACGAATGGGGATTCCTGGTCCATTTGGCTTGTATTCTGTTTCTGTGTGGACAAGATGGGTAACGCGATAAGTAGTACACATTACAATAGGATATGCGGTTCAACTTGTTTAGAGTGGATCCCACGAGAAGTCAGTCAGATATAGATGCCTCTAAGAGACCGTTCGTATCACTTATGGCTACTCTAGCTCTTCACCCGGCCTCATGCAAAATGCATCCAATTATATGTGGTTCTGGTCAAGGTCTTCATCATTCGTTTATTTGAACGCCATGGCCTTTTGTTTTTCTCTATAGTGAACTCAAAATTTGCCAACTGTTCTTTCTTGTCTCCGCGTATATAAGAAATGAAAGACCTATCTCGACGAAGAGAGGTTCCAATTGCTTTCAATTTTCTAGCGAGTACAGTTTTGGCCTTTCGTTTAACCTACTGTTTGATGGAATGTGCAAGTTCCATAGGTTATATACATTGGACCATCAAATGCCTCGAAGTATTGCTGTCAGTACTTTTTCCTTTTAACTCAGAGAGAGAGAGAGCGAGAGAGAGAGCTGCATGCATCTCCGGGCTCCTATTTTGTTGGGGAATTAAACATCCAGTCCGAAGTTAAAATCTTAGCTGTCCACCGGCCCCGCCTAAAAAAATGTCTTGTACAGACGATCTTTGATATATAAAGTGGACACTTCCCTATCCTTGTGCTATCATGCAATTTGGTTGTTTTCTTCTGTGATTGTTTCTGGCTATCCAACATGTGAGGAGAAGGGACAAAGATAGCCATGCACTTCGTACAATCTGCTCCATTGAGTTTTTCCTATCATATTTTCTTTCTCCTTACACGATTTGAGATGCGATTGTTCGGTTTCGTAATTTGAACCTAGCCCGTGAACCTTAATGTCACTAGCTAGTCTCATGTCACAACAGAGGCGTGGCATATGTATGTGCGCCTGGACCCCCAGTGCCCTAAACATCAGTTGTCACAGACTCAGGATCAGACCCCACGCTGGCCAATAAGTCCTAATCAATTACAGAAGATTGCCCAACTTAATAATTATTATTAGTCAGAGATTTGGCAGCTAATAAGTAAAAAGTTTGATTCACTTTGCAGGTGGGGTAGGGCTGACTCATAACCAATAGAAGTTGAGATCCTGAGATGCTATTTCTGGGTGCAGGTAGGAGCCATTTTAAGTACTATATATTCTTATTTCAATGAAATGCATATGATGAACAAGTTATAATCAAATCTTCAGTTAGAGAGTGATATATATATACTGGTTAATTAATTATCAGGTCAATATATATTTCCTCTGAAAATCAAAACGATCGAGGACTTGTTCTATTTGATAAGCATTAGTAACTTGGGCAAACTAAATTCAGCGTCTCCCATATATGCAGGCGTAAAGGCATTCCAACCCATTTTAGTGAAAGGCGATATTTCCAGAGTTGGCCTAACCCCATAGATTTAACGGCAATATTTATAATTTTGAGCTTCAATACGAAGAAAGATTGTACAAAAGTTTGAGAAAACAATAACTCATATATATATATATCTATGCAGCCGTCGGAGACATGTATTGAGGCTTGTTTGCGGGCATGGTTTGCTACCTCGAGGCGCGCGGCCTCTTGTCTGCGTACTACGAGTGCTTGGGACTCATGAGAGTTTTGTCTATACCTCGTCCCAACGTCTCTGCATGCTTCAGGCTTTCTAGCTACCCTTCTCGCTGCAACAACCAAACAACAAGATGAAAAAAGAAAGAGATATATAGATGTCATGAATATATACCCTTGATGCTGTTCTTTCAGTTGTCCTGAAATCTTCTCTGCAACTCATCAATCACATGCACAACTTGCAGCAAGAAGGTCCGAATCTAACAACTGTATTTATTTTTCCCTGATGTATATAGTTCTTTTCGAGTCTATAGGGTACATAATAAGTATTATAGACTTCACAACACATAATTAATGAACAAATTAGATACCGTGTAATATTGAGGAACTTATATATAAATGCAGGGTCATGATCATAACTGCACAGATCTACGTTTACAGCTCTCCATATGATTATTTCCTACCGATCGGCCATGGAATGTGGGATCCCTTGATTTTAATTTTATTTTGGGGCCGCAATGGAATCTCATGATATGTGAAGTATGTACAGCAAGAAAAAAGTTATCACGAGACTCATTTCCAAATCTGGCACTATTTGTATTAATTTCTGTACGTATTGTCTGATTGAACTTTTGATTATATATGCTGTCCAAATTATCCCAAATTTCCATAATAAAATACGGAAATCTCTGGACAAACTTCCTAGTAGCTAGCCAGGATTATCAGTACATGTCGTCAGCTACAAGTAATACTTATAGTTTTCAGGACATTAATTAATATGGGGAAACATTTAATAATCGGAAACAATAGTACTGGGAAACTTCCAGTAGTGTCTACTTAATGCAAGCACTTTGAGATATAGAGGCTGAAAACATCCATGTAAATTAGATATACATCTTAGCCAAACAAACAGTACTCTGGCCCGGAGAGTGATTATTTGTGATCCATATTGAGAATAAAGAACGCCGTATCCTCTTTGATCTTAAGAAGTAACATATATATATATATATATATCCACGCGCACAGACACAAAGACATACAAACATATATACATACATATATATATGTATGATATAATTAAGGTCTGTATAAATATATAGTACTTATGCATCTTTGATGCTTTCAATCAATTAGAATTTTGATCAACTCATATATAGCTGGTGGCCAGCTTACTATTTCCTATTTCCCACAAAAAAGTATTGGTTCTTTATTAACAACGTGTAATTTTGTTACGTGCTGAGTTCAGAAAGAGTTTAAATGAAAAGTTTCAAGAGTTGAAGGCAGCAAGGGAAAGACTAGCTCGATTATACTTATCAGAAGATCACCCCCTTAGACTAACTTTTTAAGTTGGTTGTGCCTTGGCTAGCTATGCCATTAATTATTGTATCATTTTACTTGTAAAATGCTTTAGTGTTCAAAGTTGTTAAAAGTTACTCTTTTAACTTGTTTTGGACTTATTGTATATCTTGCTTTGGGATTAATGAAACCTTTTACCATTTATCCCCAAAAGAAAAATCAAACAAATAAAAGTTGGGTCTAAAGTACTGCCAAGTCATCAATCAAATACATGAAAAGATGCTTTTAGGTATTGTTAGTGCACCCATCAAGTTTCTTTGGTTTTTTGCCTAATAATCATGCCTGTACATACGTAGATGTTCACACCGATCATGAGCACCAAGTCACCGTCAATTCTGACTGCACTCCGGGACATGTGCGGCCAATTGTTGTCCACGATATATTTCAAGTTTGCAAGATATATATATATATATATAGCCATGGAAAATGCTGAAAGCAACAATCTATATATATCAAGTTTGCAACAACGTCCATGCCACCGCGCACTAATTACCATTATTAATTACAAGGGAAAAACAAAGCACGTGTTGTTGATAGTCTGCAAACGAGCGATAGCAGCTCCATATGATTCAAACGCATAATGCATTGGATGGGGCCATTCAATCGCTTCCAAAAGTGGGAAGAAAGGTTTGAATATTAGCTATGGAATTCTTCTGTACATATTCATTCAGGTTCAATCAAAGAATGATTAATTAGCTGTAATCTCAGGAACAGGCACTGTAATTAGTAGATAGGGTCAAGATTCAATAAATGTGACAGTACTATATATTCATGATTGATCCCGGTTAAGAGAGATAGATAAGCTAATGCAAGTAGAGATTAGAAAACAAAACCAAGCTCATTGTTGTATATATGAACATCCACTAATTAAAGAGATTAAGAAAAAAACATTAATCTCAAATGGAGAGTTTTTAAAAAGCTAGAACGTCCTTGTAAGTCTCAATCGAAGCAGGTTGCGAAAGTAACCTTCAAACAGAGACCCTTCAAAGCGCATCATCGGACGCGTGTTGAAAGTGATGTTGGGATATTGAAGTCTTACTTTTGTACTGGCATTCGACCAATGCTTCAAATAGCAATTTGGTAACTTTTTTTCTCAAGTCTCCTACGCACACAGGAAGACGCGTATCACCTGTTATTGACTTCGGACATTCCAGTGTCAATTCAATGTCAAATTAAAACAAAAGTGCAAGAAAGCAAAAATTACAAAAATAAAATAAAAAATAAAAATTGGAGTTTCTGATCTTTCTACGTGAAGCATATATCTCACAATGATAATGTATTTCTTTTCATTGATCTTATTTTATTATCTTTCCTTGTCTTATCCCTAATTCTATAATGCATAAAGGCATCATAGCACCAGGAGCTCTAACACCCTAGGAAGAATAAAATTGAAACTAGGGCAGGAGACAAGCTCGGAGCAGGGTTATATATGTGGTGGGATTGTTTTGTTGTGATGATTAACGGGCACACATGTGAATAGGTGGGTACACTGTGCTTTGTTTGTATACAATGGAGACAATGGTAGAGAAATGCAGTTGGCATATTTAATGCTTTTTATGAATCCATCTCGGTTCTGTTGGTCTGAGATGTTGGGCATAATCTGCATGCATTATTTATCTCCTAATACCGGGTTGGCCGTGGCTTTCAGACCCTGAATTCTCTCCCATCTGCAACCTAATGAAGCATAATAGTTCGAAACATCTATACCTTACTGTGGAGATAACAGCAACCATGGTGCCTAAGATATATACTTGCCAAAATTCAACTTTCTTTTTGGGGGGGATGATGACACTAGTACTACATTATAAATGGAATTATTCTAAGGCACACGTCTACTACTGTTCACTATACTGCTATAGATCACGCTTCAAAGTACAGAAAATGTAATCGCCTTGCTATTAAAAGACCAATGCTTCTTTGGAACTTAGTGGCATTCATCCTAGTTTTACGGCAAAATCGGAGATGTCGCTTGGGTTGTCGCTGCCGTTTCTTTAGGGTACGTGGCATTTATATATACGTATACACAGTAGCGGAGACAGATTATTGGAGTGGCACGTGCAAAGAGAGGGTTCGGGGAGTAATTAATTGTGGGCTTAAACGCGTTTAGGGGAAGGTATCTGCACGTGATGAGAGACAGTGAGAGTTCTGGAGTTGAGGGAAGAGGGGCATCGAAAGCAGTGAAGGAAGCGTCAAAGGTAGTTTAGCTGTCAATCCCTCCAAACACTTCTCACGGGGCTGATCCCGCACACGCACTCTGTTTCTCTCTCTCTCGCCGTCATCCTTTTGTCCCTCTCTCGATGCGAAGGCCATATTATCTCACCCACCATGCCTTTTCTCTGAAATGCCCTCAAAGCATGAGCTACTTTTATGGATGTAATTAAAAGGATGTACAATATATGATTACAGTTAAGCAGGATTAGAACCTAACATATTCCTTCATGGGTCGATCAAGTTTTTGTGCCGATGAAGCCAGAGTAGCAGTATAGCAGAAGGGTTAGGCATCGATGGACGATATGCAGGCATGTCCTAATTAATTGTGGGTTTCTAGAAGAATGGAAGGTGGCTATCAAAGAAAAGTTTGATTTAATGTAAGCTAAAGTTCGAAACCCCGGTAAGATTGTGCACCATAAACTGGAAAACGTTGAAGTTTCTCTCGATCAGTCATCATCTCTTTATGGCTAGATCTTACCCTTCATATACATATATATATGCACATTAGAACTGGATCATTAGATTTGCTGCTGTAGTACGTAAGACATAAATAAATATATATATTTATGTCGGTGACATGTACTTCACTCTCTAGGAGGTCAATATTTAATTTACTAGATTCGTCAATTTATAGGGATTATTGTACAATTTTCACACTTTAGATAGACCCCTTCAGTTTTATTTTATTGATATTACTGACTGAAGGTCAACTTAATTATGACTCTATATGTGAAAACAGCTAAAAAAAAAAAATTAAAAAAGAGGTAAAAGGCTTAACAAATCGTTAGGCGCATGCTCTTCATAAAACTAAGTTTCCTCATCAATGGCATCTAAGCTAGCGGTTGCCATTCCTGTAAAGATGGAGATCTGGGATCACCTCAACACTCGTGAAATTTCAAAGTTGTTCTTTATTGAAGAGATGAGAGAGAGAGAGGGATCGGGAAAAAAATCTTCCCAGAATGCTTCCATGAAGTTCAATTAGCCAAAGAAATAGAAAAGAGAGAATGGTACGGAAGAATATGGTACTTTCGGAATAACTCTAGAACTAAAAATATATCAATATTGTTTATATATATAACTAAACGAAAATAATTAGATCAAAATTTCCTTACTTTCCTTTAATTTTAATGGAGAAACAGCTTCCACGACCGGGATGAGTCGCAGTAACTTTTATACCAAGTCCTGTTATTGTTCCTCATTTTCCACAAATCATCATTAATCTTGGATAAAATGAGTTTCTTCCATTAATTGTCACGGCAGTTCTTTTCCCAAGTGTAATTAAGTCAGCCGTACGTTTTAATCCTCTCCATAAAATGAAGTCAAGTGGCATCCGCTTAGGAAAATTGTGAAAAAGAAAGGTCAATTTCGTATATTGCTTCAATGAAGCATAACTTCTTGTGGGGAAATGGAGGCACTCATGCAGGAAACAAACAAAGGATAATACATATTGTTTGAGAGCTCATCCCTGGTCTCTTTAAAAAGGCCCCAAGGTCCCTCTGGAAATATAAGAGGCGAAAAGAAAAACAAGGAAGAGAACCAAGAATATTACAGAAAAAAAAAGAGGCAGAAGAAAGCATGGGTTCTAGGGAGCATAAAAGAGCGGCGCTGAATAAGAAGTTGCAACAGCTTCGTGCTGCTACCAACTCCAGTGCTGTAAGTACCATTTTCAATTAGTATATACATAAACTCTTGACTTTGGTTTTTGATATCTACTTTTCTAAGAGCTGTCAAAAGCTTCACAGCCTCGCTCATGGTGCCTCGGATCCTTGACTGAATTTGTGTCTTTGCGCGCAGCTGAACAAAGCTTCGATTATCGTAGATGCCTCCAAATATATAAAGGAGTTGAAGCAAAAAGTTGAAAGGCTGAATCAAGATACTGGAACTTCACAAAGTTCGAGTGCCCCTCAAAATCCATTGCCTGCGGTGCATGTTTAATTTCAATTGTATCCTTCAATTTCTTGAATCCCGTTCTAACAAATCAAATGACTCTCACTTCTTTATGCTACTTTCATCAGCAGGTCACCGTGGAAACCCTAGAAAGGGGTTTCCTTATTAATGTGTTCTCGGAAAAGAATTCTCCCGGTTTGCTTGTCTCAGTACTTGAAGCGTTCGATGAGCTGGGTCTTGATGTTCTCGATGCTAGGGTTTCTTGTTCAGACATTTTCCAGCTAGAAGCAGTTGGAGGAGAAGTAAGGAAGAAATATCTTAATTTTTCTAGTGTTCCATGTGGCTAATAAACAGTAGCATCTTTTAATTCATACTTTCACGTTTTGATCTCTATCAACTTACAGAGACATAAACATGTGATCGATTTATTTTTAGCATGTCAGCTGTGTGTGTCTGAAGCCTCATGCGCTTTTGTTGCTTGTTATAACTTATTTCATCCTTAAAAGGGAAAAAAGTAAAAACAGAAAAAAACGCGCGTGAATTCTACAGAACTACTGGTTTGAGCCCCAAAATTTCAGGTTTTTGGATTATTTTTGCTAACGGACCAATAAGTGGTGAGAAGAAGAATATTGCATTTCCCGTTTACCAATATATATATGTGCAGGATGTTAAACTACATGCTGGCTGCGTCGTATTCGTCTCTATATATGATCGAGATCTTCTTGACTTTGCAGAATGCAGAACACGCTGATAGTTTGGATGCTCAAGTGGTGAAGGAAGCTGTGGTGGAAGCTATCAATAACTGGAGTGAAAACAGTGAAAAAGAATGACCGAGTCATCTTATTACTGATTCGCTTCAGTACTGCATCCATTAATGCCAAAAAAATTACCGTTTCCCCGGCGAACTTCAAGATCTTCTTCCAAAAGCAAAATTGGCCTGTTCATCGTTGATCATAATCTCAATCAATCAAGAGTACGTACACCAGCTAAGGCAGCCCAAAGCCACCAACTTTGTATTTGGATGCAAAAATTAAAGCACATTGAGCATTCCGGGTGAAGAAACCCAGTATGCGCCTATTAATTAAGTTGCGAAATTAAAGATAGTTTATAATTTCTGTTCAGTTATTAATTTGGTTAATAATTAAAACTAGCTAGCCTAATGGTACAGTTTAATTTGGATGCTTAATATACGCAGCTAAAGCAGATAATGTATCCGAACTTGTTAATTAAAGATCTGCTTGATCAATAATCTTTTGAGTGTTAATTTGGGTAGGACTTGAGGACAACCAACGTACGGTAGGGTGATCATCAGAATTGCAGGGGCAATTAGCCTAGCTAGTATATATACATTTACATATATACATGTTACTTTAATTTGGGAGTATTCTTATTAATTAATCTATAAGATGTTGTATAAATACAATCGACCAGTACTTGGTAATTAATAACAAATAATATATATTAAAATTTATATATGATATATATATACTTTGTAATTTAGAGGATTAATTTATAAACACATGTATATAAAGTGTTATGTTTTAATTGTAGACATAGTACTTATATGCAAGGTGCATTAATGGCCACCACTGGTACTCTCAATTGCTTGGACTTTTAATATATAGTATCGAGTGTAATATAATTCACGTGAATGATCGATATAGTAATTAGTAATATATATTCTGCCCGACCATTTACTGCGAAGTACTGTAGTCTGTCCAGCTTCAGATCACCCTCCACCTCTTGCTCTCGAGATGGCGAGGTTATTGGAAGTACTAGCGTAAGATATTTCAAATGAGGCTTGGGTGCATGATTACGTCTATACGTACCACAAACCCGTGAGATATATAGGACTTGTAGATCGTACGTATAATGATATACATGTTGATAAGGAAATCGTACGAAATGTACCATGCAATTAAATGCAAACAGAATATTTCGACTACCTAATTTCTTAAAATATGAAATCAAATCAAATCAAATCAAATCAAATCTTTCCATCTCTAATTTTTTTCTAGGTACGTACGCCACATATTTTGTTAAATCATTATTTGTCCAAAAAATTGAAATTATTAGAAAAAATTGTTAATTTTATTATTTAAATTATATGTCTAACATTGACTTATCAATTAATTATATCCTCTATTTTCTCTATATATATATAGGTTGTATGATGATGCGAACAACGTTAGGATTCGGGAACAGAGAGAGAACTGGGTTATAGCTTCTGAACAACGCTGGAGAGAGAGAGAGAGAACTGGTTCAGGCCGTGCATTGGTGTTTGTCCTATGCTTCTTAAACTGGTCCACATTTAGCCCTGTCAGCTAGCTAGATAACGTTATATGTCACAACAGTCCACTGCTACATTGGATCTAGCTAGCCTGTTCCTTAAAGCCCAAGAGTGCTGGCATGGGCTATACAGAACAGTTCAAGACCTAATCAACTGGGCAGAATAATGATGTACGCCTTAGAGCTTCAATTTTTTATTTGCTATTTTTGATGTATTCGCCCCAATTTGAGAGAAAAAACAAGTTTGTAATCCAACCAAACTTGCCATCCTAAAAGTCATTGCCTTATCCTTATCCAAGTGGGAAGAAAATAACGACTCCAGCTGTAAATTCATGATAATTCGATTTCTTTTTTTTTTGTTATTTGATAAAAGTATTCAGAACTTTGTTTTGACTAATCTCCAAACTTGTGTTGTCTTACACAAATGATAGCGTAACTTTGTCAGTACACGATACCTAAAACTATTTCAATCAAATCGTATTAAAAATGTACGTATAGTTTCTCACCATTTTTGAGAGTACACTCAAATTTTCATAATCTCTCATTTGTATTGTACACGATTTCTTATTACATATGAATAATATAAACAAAAAGGAAAAGGAACCATATATGGTAAAGACTCGAGATGTATATATATTGGTTTCTAAACGGGGGTTTTGTGGAGAGGTAGAAGTACTTTTGGAGAACAAAATAGAAAAGCAAAAAGCGAAATTGCATGACTGTGATAGACACTCTTTCCTTTTTTTATGTAGAAAAAAAAGAAGAAGATAGACACTCTTTCCTTTTCTTCTCGTTCTTTGCTTTTGGACACAAAAGTCTAGCATCGTGGCCCCATGGAAACGTCAACTCAGACAGTCTTCTTCGCGTAAAATAATTAAAGCTTTGTGAGGCACGATAGGAAAGTACGTTATGAATTCGTATTCTTTTGAATGAATGCTTCTTTGTGGACCACCGTGCATTTTTCACGCGAAGAAAGAACCTTGAGATTGCCCTTTTCCATCCAGATATCGAAGATTTTCATGAGTTTTTTTTTTTTTCATAATAACGATCTGAGAATCTTGTTTTTCTTTTGAATTAATAATCAGAAAATTCTGCAGTACCAATTTGTACACTGATTTAGATAGATTAGTCTACCTGAGATGTACTGATTAAGCTTAGAATGCAATGACAAATCCTGAAAAATTAACTCAGACCAACTTGATTATGTATGGACTTACCGTGTAGATGATTGACGATTTTTTAGAGGAAAATAACCGGGGAAGAAACTGAAAATTGATCTTTGAGGGGAAAATTGCATATATATGCTTTTTTTCCCGGGGGGGTTGTGGTGGGTGGGGGGGGGGGGGGGGGGGTTGTGCGGAAACTAAAAACACAAAGAAAAAACTGGCAAATAAGTTAAAAAACAGGCAAAGAAAAGAGTTCTTAATTTTGTTGTATTCGTCCCACCCGATCTGCATCTAAGCTCTGATGATCTGTATTCTGAACTCGAGTGTTTCCGTGTTGAATTGAAATGGGCTATTGTGTGTGAAGTCAATGAACAGGAAAAAATTGCATGGAATCTCGTTGTCGACATCATGGGTTTGTTTTCACATATAAAAGAATGATTCAGACGTCCAAAGTCAAAAAACAAGACGATGTTGAAAATCATAGGCAGAAGGAAAGTGCGTCGCCTGGCCTCCAAAACCCCCCTTAGGAAAAATGGAAAGCAAATGCAATTAAGCAAATGATATGCTTGACCTGTCCGCTCTCTTTACCCGAAGTCGTTTAGGGACAACAGAAGGGATGCCTCAAAGAGTTTTGGTCTAGGGTTCTTCGACAGTAATTATCAATAGCACCGCCTTATTTTAGTGCTCAAATAACTTTGATTTGTCCTTTCCCGGATATCGTTAGCCACGTTCTGACATCTTTTGATTACGACAACCCACATGTATATCACCGGTATATCCGCTAATATTTTACGCGGGTAAGCCATGGGGAAGAAATCTCTCTAATTAAGTACAGTAGGAGGTCAAAGATCAGCGCGGGGTGTGGGTTTTATATGCAAGATTCAAACTAAATTCGGTGCTTCTGCAATATCTATCGGACTTGTTTATTCTGATTAGTCGTCAAAACTTTTGATCTTTGCTTTTCATCAACTTCGCACTAACAAGCTTCGAGCGCTTTGCGACTTTTTCATGCATGATCAGTGACTCGGACTAAAAAATTTAGTAAGTACTAGCTTCACATGCATATTGGTATTTTTCTTTGGTTTGTCTGTTTTTCAGCCTCCAGGTTGGAGTTGACTAAGTATAATTAGGGTGCAATTAGCTGAAAGAACTATCTATGCTGCTTTTAAAGTTTGCAAGTACTTGAAAATTACGATGATATTATTTTTCATGACCAAAAACGGAGAAACAAGAGAGACCATTTCAGTTTTTTAAGCTCAAGCAACAAGGTACTTTTCCGTGAAGAAGTTGGGAATATATCTAATTTTGTCTTTGAAAAATTACCATCTTGAAAAATAATTTGCCTCCAAATTACGTAAAGAGCAATCCTTATTAGGCGTCTGTTGTGGTGTACGTGGAGATCACACGCAATTTGCATGCTTTCGAGGACAATTTCGGGCGCTGTTCATATTCTGTACTCATGAACAGGATAGTAATTTGAGCAATCATATATATATATAGTCGGTGAATGACATTCTAATTATTATCTCTATCCCCTTTTGTTTGGACCCATCTGGCTCCTTTACATCTGTATGTAATCCGCGCAGGTAACACAATCATCACACACGAATCCAGAGAGTTGAATGATTTCATGAAGCTAAAAGATCGCAGCTTTCTGTCCGTGTGCAAGGAGGGTGTTAAAGTATAATTAAATGGTTAACTAGAGTCAAGGTTTCCAATTATTATCAACTTAAGTTTTTGGAATTTTCATTCTAGAAGAATAACAGCCATTATATATAGTGTGCGGATTCTTTTTTTTTTTTTTTTCCTAAGTAAGTAAACTTCATTGATCAAGAAAAAGGTTCAAGGGGATCACAAATATCCACCGACTTACAGGAGGAGGTAAAAACTGAAAGTTGATAAAACCAAAGCAATGATGGGATGCAACCCAGCTAGCCAAACGATGAACCAACATATTTTGCCTGCTAGGAGCCCATTGAATAGACCAGTTCACATGTCTGAGATTCAAACTAGGTTTGTTTTTGGCTCTGCACAAAACGAACAAACATAAAATCTTAGAGAAAGGGTCTCAGTGAATTAATTCAATTACCATCTTCTACGTACTTTAGAACAAGAGAATTCGCCTCATGAGTAGAATCTCGATTGACAAATGCACAGACAGTCTAATTATTAGAGCCTAGAAGTCAGGGTTGCTTTCTGTCATGCAAAAACATAATTATTAGGGCCTTGCGGGATTCGATGGCATGGCTTGCCAAACAAAGACCACTACTTTAAGCAAACGTGTGGGTCACCCCACGTCTCCAGCTTTTTGCTGTGGAAATTCACCTTCCTCTGCATGGCCATGTATGTCCTCCTCTTCACATTTGGCTTCGTATGAAACAGTACCGGACAGTCCTCAAGAAACGTATTAATATATTAATCAAAAAACGAAAACACACGAAAAGTCGGCGGAATCCAAATCAAATATGCACAGTGCCTATGTTAATTGCTGTAATCTTCATCATCATGAACGTCGATTTTTTACTTGAATAAATTTTATCCACGCCACCTACTTTTCCAAGAAATTCACAAAAGAAAGAAAAGAAAAAATCAGCAAAAGTAACAATCGAAGGTGATGGATTCCTTAAACCCCACAAATGAATTACTCTAACATGACATGCATCCATCCACCGGAACAAGCCATGCTGATCATCGATCCTCATTTCCAAGTAAATACCAAAACTACAAAGATATTGCAGACAAAGAACGGCGCAGGCCGCAGTGAACTCCATGGTATGCGCTAGCTGAAGCCAAAATAACGCTTATCTAATTTCAAAGGGTGGCACAATTAAACAGGTCAGACGAGAGAGCTGTCAGAAAAAGACACTCGTTGATCATTCGAATCCTTGCTGTCGTTCTAGAAACAATCAAACTAAATTAAACTCACCCAGACGAAAATCTCTCCACCAAAGCTTGATTTGCTCAAATCAACTTATTTCGAATATTGCAGCTGCAATAAACGACGATTAAGTCAATACTGTGCAAATTGATAGGTGATTGACAGTTAGTTTATTTTGTTCCCCTCTCCTATATCCTCTCAAAACACAAGAACTAATTTCTGGCCTGAAAAATTTACGCGAAATAGTGCATTTATGTGCTAGCTCCACCCTGAATACCCTTTCATCCCCAGAAGTCTCTATTCACATGAGCTGGGCCGCATGCAAATTGCAATGCTGCTAAGACAAGGAAATAGTCTAATTGGTGGTGAAAGGTATTAAGTAGAGATCTAACACCTAATTCTTTTGACGAATTCGTCTAATTGTGAACTCTCTTTGATTCGGTATGATCGATCGGAAGCTACCTACCGCTTAATTTCTAACCAATTGATATTTTGCTTAGAAACGAAGAGTATGTCAATTTCTATATCTTTGGTTTCCTTTTTCTTTCCCAGATTGACCAAACAAGATTCTTCGCGACAAATTCCATTCCCACGCTGCAACATGACACAAGAAAGCCAATATTTACGAGTGATCCCATGCTCTGGCTCCCAAAAAAGAAGAAAACTCGACACTCACAGGCAAAAGAAGACGGCAAAAAACAACTTCAAAAAAGAGGAGAGAGAGAAAAAGGGGGGGGGGGGGGGTGAAATATAGTAAGATAAAACAATGTCTTCAAAAGAAGCGAACGTGATAATTTGATTTTTAATTCCTTCTTAATTAGAAGACGCGAGCTCCACAAACATTGGCCCGCCTGGCCCAGCGGCAACTAATGAATGCATGAACTTTAGTACGCCGACACGTTTTTGCCCAACCTAAAGCTAGCATGGTGACAGAGATGAGTCATCTTCGGGAGTACTTTCTATTAATTAAATTGAAACAATATAAAAATCCTAAAGCCGATCACGACGCGATGACATATTGACTAGCACAAGTTCGTTGACCTTGCCGGCCGCAAGAAGAACTTTTTCTGCACCCAAATTTTCTCTTTTACTCCATAGATTGATCTTCTTGAGGGAGAAACTTTCTAATTATTAACAGAAGAAAATATTTTGATTCATTGGTTGTGATTCTCCAAAAGGCCCAATTTTAAGATATAGCTGATAGTACTATTTGGAAGAAAAAATTATTTGCTAATAAAAATATTGTGTCATTTTAAGGATAATTCGTATCCTCGATCCATTGTTGATCGAGTTACCACTTTTAAATACTTCAAAAAAAAATTTAGATGTTTTCTTTTCGTATTTCTTTAGTTTTTAGGTACATGCATAAACTTCGTCTGATGACACCTTAATTACACAGCGTAGAAGTTTGAGGGTGCTATAGGTCATCACCATTTTTGTTGAACGAATAAACGAAACCTTCAATATTTTCATTTTTTTAGTTTCTAAATAATATTTCTAGATCCGACCAGGTTCATCCATCTTAAGGATTTCATCCTGAGATGTTATAAGGAAGAGACGAGATTTTAAAAAATAAATCTAAGGGTATGAATTTGATCACCTTCCAAATGAAATATCCTATGAAAATGATTGGTCAATCGTCAAGCTAATTACAGCTAATTAACTGCTTTACAGACACCATTAACTTAGACGATCGAACGGAAGAAGGCACCGCCCGGCCGTCTAGCTCCCCTAATAAGTATTGTACAGATATTAATATTTTTTGTGATAATTTTTAATTCTTTTTGCTCCTAACGTTGACTCAATGCATGAGAAAAATGCATAGTTAGTTCACGGTCTGGGTGGAGCTCCTATATAAATATGTGAGAACCCTTGTACGTAGCCAAGCAAGAAGCCTTCTTCCTCTTCGTCTTCTTCTTCTTGGACACGGAATCAGCTTACTCAATATGGCTTCCCTTTATTCTACCTCCTCCATTCCCACTACCCCTATGTTCTGCCTTTTATTTTCACTTCTGGTCGGAATGGTTTCCGCTCAGTTATCCTCTGATTTCTACTCAACATCATGCCCTAAAGCCCTTTCCACCATCAAATCGGCTGTGAACTCTGCAGTCTCAAAGGAGGCACGCATGGGGGCATCCTTGCTGCGTCTTCATTTCCACGACTGCTTTGTTAATGCAAGTCATTTCTTTCTTCTTCTTAGCATGATCTTCTTCAGCATACATATCATCAGCAATTGTCTGCATATCTAGCCTGTGTCCGCGCGAGAGCGCGAGAGCGGGAGAGCATGTAAATAGTGAATTCCAAAGTAGCTTGGTTGACGATTAGTTACTCGAGATTACCATACCTTTAGCTACGTAGTGGGTATACAGTTTTAGTGTTCACATCCACCCAGTCCAACTTTGAGTCTTAAAGGGAGCCAAGTCTTATATATAACCAGCGCATGCACCGACTTATATTAATTTTTTAAAGTTGGATGCTTATCTGGTTTTACTTTTCTCTATTACTCTTACCATATCTAGCAAACATGACATTATATTTTCAAGGATATTTAGTACCAGATACACGTGATAGGACTGTTCACGGCCTCTGATACTACGGGTGCATTTACACATTAAAATTTTACACTTCTTAAAATTTTAACACAATAAAAAATTATAATATAATCTCTTTCTCTCCCATCAAATCATTACTTTTCACTGTAATAAATATAAAACATCATTTCTCTTTATTTTTTTACCAAATCCAATACTCTAAAATTTTAACCTCCCTAAAATTTTACAAACAAACACACATACGTTGTTGGATGAGTAAAACTCTAGAGCCTCTATGGAGGATTCTAATTATGTACATATATGTATTCGTGTGTTATGTATGCATTAGCGTTTATGCTATTTATTTTTTGCACCACCCCCCCCCCCCCCCCCCCTTCTTTTTTTTGTTCTCCTTGCTATGGTAGATGCCCTCATGCCTACAACTACGACTGTTAAAAGCTATTTTGGAATAGTAAACTGAATAGGCTCGGTCCTGGGGCAGATGATTTTTTGTTTCGACAAATTCCTTTCCTCTAATAGAAGAGATCTTGAAAGTCCCGGGCAACTTGATAAGCCATTGAGGCATAAAATTCTATTTTAAATTATGTCAAACTAGACCAAAGTTTCCTAATGGACACTGTAGAACTCGTCCATTGGCCTGTGTGGGAGCTAGCATATATATAATCCACTTGCCCTCATTTGCATGCATGTGTGCACTTATGGTGTAACATAGAGTACTAGGATTCTTTCAAACAAGGGACATAACAAGTTTGAGCTACATTTCTGTAACAGGGATGTGATGCATCGGTACTGTTGGACGGCGGAGAGAAATTAGCTGCTCCCAACGCTAATTCGCTGAGGGGATTTGACGTAATAGACACCATCAAATCTCAAGTCGAGAACCTGTGCGCTGGTGTTGTCTCTTGTGCCGACATCTTAGCGGTTGCAGCAAGAGATTCCGTTGTAGCTGTAAGTACTGGAAATAGTAAAAAAAAAAAAAATTATTTTACACCAAAAATAAGTTGAATTGTATAAACTATAATGTTTTCATCACGTTATGACATTATTCCAGCTGCAGATCTTTGGGTGTCATTTTTCATGTAACGTTTAATTGAACGCAGCTTGGTGGAACTAGTTGGACTGTCCAATTAGGTAGAAGAGACTCTACCACGGCAAGCGCAAGTGCTGCTAACACCGACATCCCTTCTCCGGCATTGAATCTTACTGGTCTTATCAGCGCCTTCGCAAACAAAGGTTTCACTGCCAAAGAAATGGTGGCTCTCTCAGGTGGGTTTGATTTCTAATTAATACAAACGAAAAACTTGCTCCATGGTACAAGCCGAACAATAACCTCACATGTTCTCTCTAATTTCTTCAGGATCTCACACAATAGGCCAAGCCAGGTGCACAGCCTTCAGAAGCAGGATTTACAATGAAACCAACATAGATGCCTCGTTCGCGACATCGAGGAAATCGAACTGTCCATCCGCTGGAGGTGACAACAATCTTGCTCCTCTTGACGCCACGAGTCCAACATCATTCGACAACGCATACTTTAAGAATCTGGTGAGTAAGAAGGGTCTCCTGCACTCGGATCAACAGCTCTTTAGTGGGGGTTCCACGGACGCTCAAGTTAATGCTTATAGCACCGACGTGGGAAGTTTCCGAACAGACTTTGCCAACGCAATGGTGAAGATGGGTAACCTAAGCCCACTTACAGGGACAAGCGGCCAGATCAGGACAAATTGCCGGAAGACCAACTAATTTAAGGCATTAGATTCTGCTTCTAAGCGTCATTAATTCTCGTGTTTTTGGTCTTTTTGTTGTGGGCTTTATTATGGCAAGAAGAATAAGATCAGCATTTGGTTGAATATAGTTCGCGTAACTTAATTCTGAAGCGCCAGTTTTTGAACCATATTTCGGAGAAATATAGGAACATATATATATATGGCATGGATTTTATATTAATATATGTGACGTATTCGCCGGACTTGATCCGATCGGATTGATGAATTAATTGTTATGCCTAATTAGAATTCGAAACATATCGGCAAATGCAATTAAGCATTTGAAGGTTATGGGGTTTGTGGGCCAAGAAAACTCCGAGCCCTTTATATAAAAGAAGCTTAACCCATTCATGTGTTGTGAGGCCCAGACAATTTGAGACTTTTCACGTTCCCCTTCCTGAGCTCTTCAAGTTCCGCTTCAGAAGCCCATTTGGATGAGATGGCTAAACTTATGGCCCGGGATAACTAGCTTTTTAACCAGACTTTGACGCTTTGGTCGGAGTTCCGGACATATTGAGGCCCATTTGACTAAACAGACTTGCAAAGTCCTACACCGACTTAAAAAGCTGATAAGTGATAACTTATAAAAAAAAAAAAAAAACTTAAAAAGCTGATAAGGCTTAATCCTATCAGTATTTAACGTACGGAAGAAGGAGGTGAATAATATGATACAAAAAGCTTCAATTTTTTAAATTTTCAGAAGCAGAAAAAAAGCACCACGTAATACTAAACACTGAAATATAGCCTATCAGGGTATTTCGCTACAATATGTTTTCAAATTGCTCAAAAAAAGAACAAAAAAAGAAAAAAGAAGAAGAAGTAGAAGAAGATAGTACAATAAATAAGGTTGACATATATATCAAGCCTTTTGATGGGCCCAAAACAAAAAAAAGAACAAAAAAAAGAAAAGAAAGAGAAGAAAGAAGCTGGTACAATAAATAAGGTTCACATATATGTCAAGCCTTTTGATGGGCCCAAAACTTGCTAGGATTACTTGTGTAACAATTACAGTATTAGTTGACATGTTACAAGATGTTGGATTGGTTACGTATGAATCTAAAGTCCTTCTTGGGTCCCTCGAAATTAACAAAACTCCCCACAGCAGCAGGGCTCATTCAAAGGCGAGCACGAAACACCGGAAAAAGATAGATTTAAATCCAATTCAATTCGACCGTTTCGGTGCGACGTCGACCAAATCTATATACCTGCTCCATGTATTCCCATCCTAAGGGTTTGTAACGTTTACTCAGGATCCGATGTTTGACTTCTCAGGAATAAAAACACTTTATACCTTCAAATTATTGTATCTTTAATATTTTATACTTAAATTATTATTTTTATCATATCAGATATTTTTTACTCCTATACGATTCATTAGAATGCGTCCCTAGTTTGGCTAATTGGTCTAATTAAGCGGTAGCTCTAATAGATAATATTCTCCTTCAATTTTGATGAAAATTAATTTTTAACTTCTAATCTTACGTTTTATCCTCATAAAATGATCGCGGTAAAAAAATATTATAAAGATAAAATTGTCATTTATTACGTTAAAAAATTATTTTTCCATTCAAATTGAAGAAAAATTTTAACGAAAGGTATAAAAAGTGTCTTAAATTAATAATTTATAAGTATAATGTGATGAAGATATTAAATTATGGGTATAAAATGTCAAAATCCTCTAATTATAAGGTGTAAAAAAGATTTTTTTGTTAAAAAAAAAAAAAACCACGAGGCACGTTTATCCCAAAATGTCAAATACCTTGTTATTAGGATCTAAACCGTGTCTCCCATACCTGAATACCATATTCTGAAACAAGCAGCCGAATGAATCGAAACAAATTCCGGAACTGAATTCGTCGGTCTACTGAATCTACTAGCTAGGAGCTATACTGGGATCATAAGGAATGCTAGCTATCTCATTGGTAGACACGTTAAAAGAAAGATATTTATTTCCAACGAACGACAAGTCCTGCACGGCAACGCGAACATTACTCTGCAGTATGCAATTCGAAGTCCGAATATTTGGTTGAAAGTTTCGTATTTTGAGTCAAAACCAGGAGGCTCTAAAGCAATCATATTGGGCAATATATATGATTCCTAGCAGCTTCTCCCTGATCAAGACCCAAGACTACCCAGCTTGCCTTAACTCTTTACATATATACCTCTTCCAAGTTGCAAATAAAGTATGTCTAAATGCGCCCATATAAATTCCAACGTACGCCAACCCAAACAAATAGCAACTAATTAAAATTTGGTAGACTATACATATAATTAGAGCTTCTAGGTATGGTTTCACGTTGCCCTCTTTTTCTCCTTGCTTTTTTCGTCTTAGCTCTTGCAGCTGCGGCCGCCACGAAAATTTCAGCTCCCAAGTTCTCTGACAAATCTCCGTGGATGGGCAAGTTGCTGGTGTACACGTTTTGGTTGGTGTATTGGTCGCTGGTGTATTCTTTGTTGGGTGCTTTGATGTCAGTATGTTGAAGTTCTGTGATTATCGAGGCAGCTTGGATGTTTAATTAGGGCCTGCAGGTTTTACCCCTTTGGTTGCCCTACTTGTTAGCCTTGTCGTTGGATTTCTGTATTAAGGTTAGAGAGTTATAAAGGGCCTGGTTTTACCCCTTTGATGTACTGGCTGTAATGGATATTTCCCCGATTGTGTTGTAATGCGTTTTACAGGTCCAAAAATTAAATGTCACAAGGCAATCCGAAAATATTACATGATCAATTAAAAATAATTTTCTATCGTAGGGTCACACAGTAAGGAGCAACCGAGCCATCCACTCATCTCATCATATGGCTTAATGAGAGAAAATTCACAAGGTGATAAGAAAATTAAATGTCACTTGACTTCATTTGGCTCTATATTTGATCTCTAATTGGATTCTAATCTTGTCAAGCCTAATTATAGTTCCATATGGGCCAGCAAATTAAGGAGCATCAGGCGATTATTGGTTATATAGGCCACAACAAAACACCAATCCCTCTGGCCTCTATATAGATAGAGTCCAGCCCATTTACTTCTTTGTGAGGAAGATATTTCACCTACTACTTCGTCTTGCTCTAGTCTGGCTTTAGAAGCGCATTTTGAAGAGCAGGCCAGACTAATGAGAGGGCCATGTATGTGTTTGAACAAACTCTTTTGGGCCCAACCAATATATAAAATACCTAGAAGGGGAGTGAATAGGTCTCTTTAAAAATTACAGCAACCTTTTTTAAAGAAAAAGAACAATACATGATAATTTTCACACCTAATGAATCTGACCTAGATGTTAGTAATTTTAATTAGAAACTAACAATTCCAAATCAACATATGAATGATCACAGAGGTCTATTAAAACAGGTAAACTATAGAACACATTCTGTTATTTAAGCTTTGTAAAATATCTCAAGAACAAAGTATAATTCTATCAAACTACAATAGACTTTTACCAAACTACGGATGATAGTAAACACTATTTAAAAAATTAAATTGATCACAGATTAATTTATCAACACAGCAACCAAAGAGATCTTATCAGAAACTTACCAACCAATGAATCTTGATCTTCCTTTGGACAAAATCCTTAAATCACCATGATTTGAATTGTCAATACAAAGCATAAGATTGATTAGAAGATAACAATAAAATCAATTCAAGAACACAATGAACAATCACAAAACTTGACACCAAAGATGGTTACGAAAGAGAAAACTTTTTAAGGAACGTCCTTAAAGAGAAAAACTCTTTGGGCACTTGGCCTGTTTGAATCCACTAGTTTCCAAACTCGATTTACACAGTGATCAATCGATTATACTAACCTAGCTAATCTGACCACTCTAAATCTTACCCGAACTACCTTTAGTTGGATTTGCAACTTGCAGGGACGTAGAACCTTTATGTCCACTTGAAAACGAGATTCATCATAGATCTTGATCTTCAATGACCACAACTGAAATCTTCAGTCATCTATCTTCAGAACATCTCAATCTTCACACTCATTGGTGTTTTGGGAGTTGGTGATCAAGAAGAAGATCTTTTAGAGATTATCTCAATTGATAATAACAGCACTCTAAAGAATCTTCATACGCATAGAAAATAGAGCAAGGAAAAATTGACTTTCTTGGAATCTCTCTCTCTAAATCTGTCAATCTCTTGAATATATGACTCTACGTCTTTCTAAGATATTGTTCGGTAAAAAAAAATTTCAGGATTTTTTTGAATCCTCACAATACAAAAAATTTTACAACCAAACATCATTTTTAACACCACATAAAAATAACTACAACATGCATACCAATAAAGTTAATATTACCTAAAATTTTCAAAACACAAAAAATTCTCAAAATTTACTATAACCGAACGTCTTCTAAGAGTTTTAAAGGCTTTTGTAAGAAGGGGGTCGAGGTAACATGTTAGCTGGCTTTTCGTTTTAACAAAAATCTATAACGCCAAAAATCTTTCTGTTAACAGTTACACATCGACCTATGATAGACTCCCGTCGAACTTGAGCACCATTCCAGACTTTCTTTAAAGAGGCCACTAGTCTTAAACACTTTCAATCTCAGATAATTGACCGACACGTCACGAATATGCCAATTTCTGTCAATTTCTTTATTTCCTTTGGCAGAGTTTGAGTCCCGAGCCCGTGTCTCCGACGGGCCTGCCGGGAGGATTAAAATATCTGTCTTGTTCGTTCAAACCCTCTCATTTTGTTAAAAAATGAAAAATAAAGAAAAAGAGAAAAGAATTCAAAATGTTTACAACAACGTATAAAAACATCAAACAGAGGTTTTAATTTGCGGGTTACTCGTGACTATGTAACGACGTTGGATCTTGAATGGGTTTCTTGTCTTGAATTTATATATGATTTGTGCATTAAATTAAACACAGTAAATTAACCTCGTCAGTTTGAACTTTTTTTCGTAAAGCTCTTAGTAAATTTTGATTATATATTAGCAGTCGTCAATAAACTAAAAACAGCTAGCTGCATGCTGGGAGAAGCTTCGCTTATATATAGCTAAGATGCGTTTCTGGACAACCTGTGCAACCATTGACGAAAATTAATTTTTAACTTCTAAATTTAAAGTTTTATCCTCATAAAATGAGTACAGTACAAAAAATATTATGAGGATAAAATTGTTATTTATTATGTTAAAAAATTATTTTTTCATTCCAACATGAAAAATTTTAACGGAAGCTGCCAAAAAAATCTTAAATCAATAGTTTGTAAGTGTAATACGATGAAAATAATAGATTATGAATATAAAATGTCAAAATTCTCTAATGGCAGTGTAAAATATATTTATCTCGTTAAAAAAAAAAAAAAAGACCGCCTGGCGTTTATCCCAAAATGTCAAATACATGAACACCATATTCTTTTTTCAGTCTTTTGGAAACAAGCAGCGGAATGAATCACAACAATTAGTTCCGGAATTGAATTCATTGGGCTACTGAATCTATTATGTAATGCCCTGGTCCAAACTCTAAATGGAAAGATTTTTATATAAAATAAGGCTTTTTCATCATGACTAATCATTTATATAGGCTCCAATATTTTAAAACTAATTATGCACAACCTCAGCAAAATATTCATAAACCATAAAAAAACTCACAAATATCAATCTAAGCCCTAAAATTTATATTAGAATATCTGATATTTCCAATATCGATGAAGATCTCCCAAAAGAAATACAATATCGAATTCTTAAAATTAATCTCCAAAAGTACTATTACAAAACACGTCTCCGAAGCACAAATCTATCTGAATCTCTTCGAATTTCTTTGATTTTGCCAACTCTGAAAAATATGAAAATAAGTGTGAGGTACAATTAGCTCAGTAAATAGCAAATCAATGGGGGTTGAGGGAAAAGACAATTTTATCACAATAACCAAAATCTAAAATAAAACACTGTGAGCCATACCAAATCCAAAATACAAGTTTGTAACAAAAATATCCAAGGCCACGCAATATAAGAGAATCACCAATGGTCACATAGACCTCCAGGCCACAAAGACCTCCAAATACCACGAGGGGTATCAAATTGGTCACACAGACCACAAAGATATATAGCGCAAGGATAATTTTCACAGTATGTTCACCAAAACAAGTTATAAATATTTCAATTGAGTTTCACGAAATCTTGACAATCACCTTTTATCCAAAATTTTGTTCAATTCCCAAATAGTACATCAAAACCATATAAAATACAGGTACACGTTTAAAAATCCCATTGAAGAACCACTTACCTCAAACGTTTAACCAATCCTTAAAGCTTCTCCAACAATTGCCAAACAATCTCTCGGAAAACTAGTAGCACCACCTCAATCCAAATTTTGGTCTCCAATATACATTCTTTGCGACCATTTATTAGCCTCAATCTCTTCAACTTTTAAAATTCAAACTATCTTATCATCACTTTTAAATTTAATCTTATCATATATCTTTCAAACACAAAAGTAATCTTTATCCATAGCTTAGCCTTTAAATTCAAAACTAAGATCAAATCACTATTCAAACCTTTAAATTCAAATATAGATCACATCTTCATCTCAACACCTTTAAATTCGAAAATATTATTCAACTTCTATTCAAAAATCAAAAATAGGATTAAGCTTTATCTCTTTGTTTAAAGTTCAAATTACTCACTAATAGAAGTGCACGGCAACGTGAACATTACTCTGCTGTAGGCAATTCGCAGTCCGAATATTTGGTTGAAAGTTTCGTATTTTGAGTCAAAACCAGGAGGCTCTAAAGAAATCATATTGGGGCAATATTTATGATTCCTAGTAGCTTCTCCCTGATCAAGACCCGACCCAAGACTACCTAATTGCCTTAACTCTTTACTTTACAAATATACCTCTTCCAAGTTGCAAATAAAGTATGTCTAAATGCGACCCTATAAATTCCAACGTCAACCCAAACAAATAACAACTAATTAAACTTTGGGAGGCTATACATATAATTAGAGCTTCTAGGTATGGCTTCACGTTGCCCTCTTTTTCTCCTTGCTTTTTTCGTCTTAGCTCTTGCAGCTGCGGCTGCCACGAAAATTTCAGCTCCCAAGTTCTCTGACAAATCTCCGTGGATGGGCAAGTTGCTGGTGTACACGTTTTGGTTGGTGTATTGGTCGCTAGTGTATTCTTTGTTGGGTGCTTTGATGCCAGTATGTTGAAGTACTGTGATTATCAAGGCAGCTTGGATGTCTACGTTGGGCCTGCAGGTAATACCCCTTTGGTTGCCCTACTTGTTAGCCTTGTCGTTGGATTTCTATGTTAAGGTTAGAGAGTTATAAAGGGCCTGGTTTTACCCCTTTGAAAAGGATTTGTCAGTAATTGGCTTCACTTGGCTCTATATTTTAATCTCCAATTGGTCCACATGTCAGTTTGCTTCATTTGCCTCCATATTTTGGTCTCTAGGCAGACTGGGCTCCTAAGTGTCCCTGTATCATGACTCGGTTAGATTGTAACAAGAAGAATAAGATCAGAAATTTGTTTGAATACTTTTCATGAAATTAACTACAAAGCTTTAGACTTTAGAGTATGGCTGTGCATCAGCAATGATAATGGCAGTTATGGCTACTACCGCCACCGTCATCGCCTTGGACGGTGTTCTGTTTTCGCCAACCACCCCAGGTACTGGTAATACCGGTCACCGGTGCCCAGTGGGGAGTGGTTAGACGGTGATGCCGGTAGCGGTAGCAGTTAACCGCTCACCCCTAGGCCTATTTTTGGGTCATTTGGCCCTTTTATTTTTGTTTACATTTTAGGGCCTTTTTTTACACTAGGTTTCATCCATAATCCATATAAGACGATAAAAAATTTGCCCTAAATCCTCTTTGTAGCTTAAAAACATTAAAGTATCACGTATAACACAAGAGAACAGTATAATGGCATAAAATAAATATGAACTTGACTGTAAAGTTTTGAAATTCAATTCAACAACAAATATGATCTAGTATAAAAGAGAAAGAGAGGCAGAGAGCGAGAGAGCAAGGGAGAGAGAGGTATGGTGGCAGGCGACAGCTATGGCACTACAAAGTAGTTGTACTTGTGAGAGGGAGATGAGACCACAAAGAGAGAGAGGCTGAGAGGGGGAGAGAGACTTACTGGCAGGCACGACGGAGCAACTGGTGGCATAGTGGTAGGGGCACGGCAGAGTAGCTGTGAGAGGCGTAAGAGAGAGAGGGGAGGCCAGAGGGATGAGAGGCGTGAGAGAGAGGGGGAGGGATGTGAGTGAAATGAAACGATAGGGGAGGAACTCTAAGTCTTCTTAACTTAAGCGACACCGTTGCGTCTAAAAAATAATAATTTAAAAAATAATTTTTGGTGGAAACCGCCCAGCAATGGGCAATTTTCACTGCTAATGGGTGAAAATGACAACTGGTACCGCTGCCGCTACGAAGCGAAGAACGGCTACCAGTACCCGTGAACATCCTACTTTAGAGTTCAAGTCAATAATTAATAAATGTTCCATATGGGCCAGCAAAGGAGCATCAGGCAATTATTAACACCAACCCCTCTAGCCTCTGTATAGATAGAGTCCCGCTCATTTCCTTCTTTGTGAGGAAGAGATTTCACCTACTACCATGCACCTTCGTCTTGTTCTAGTCCGGGTTTAGAAGCGCATTTTGAAGAGCAGACTAGACCAGTGGCCCAGGATGAGTGGCCCATGTATGTGTTCGGATTTAACTTTCTGTCAATTCTTTATTTTCCTTCTGCAGAGTTTTGAGTCCCGAGCCCCTGTCTCCGACGGGCCGGCCAGGAGGATTAAAATATCTGTCTTGTACGTTCAAACCCTCTCATTTTGTAAAGAATTTAAAATGTTTACGACAACGTATAACAACATCAAACAGAGGTTTTGCGGGTTACTCATGAATATGCAAGGATGTTGAATGGGTTTCTTGTCTTGAATTTATATATGATTTGTGCATTAAATTCGACACAGTAAATTAACCTAGTTAGTTTGAACTTTTCTTCGTAAAGCTCGTAGTAAATCTTGATTATATATTAGCAGTCGTCAATAAACTAAGAACAGTTAGCTGCATGCAGGGAGAAGCTTCGCTTATATATAGCTAAGATGCGTTTCTGGACAACCTGTGCAATCATTAACGTCATAAGAAAGCCAAAAAACCAGACAACAACCTAATTAATACTTTAGATATATAGAAGTGACTGATCGTGAAGCTTTTGAATAGATCAATGAATGGGCTGGGCCGGAGGCTTGGACGGTCTATATTAATTATATATATTGTGATGTGATTTTAGTTGATGCTTCTGGAAATGACCTTAACGATTTTGCTTGTCGATGAGGCAAATTATAGAAGTTTAGATATAATATTAAGGAAAAAATATATTTTTTATCCACAAATATCGGGTAGTGACATATTACACTCTAAAATATATATTTAAGACATTGCACTTTCAAACTACCAATGTTAGACACTTTGCACCTAATCCACTTTGACACATTACACACTCCAACTATTAATATTAAACATTTTGCAATTTGACAATAATACCTTGAGAAATCTTCAATATATGCAAAAAAGGTCAAGGGCATTATCGTCATTTTAGTTTAAAAATTTGACAAAGGGTGCAAAGTGTCAAAAATTGGTAGTTAGAGGGTGTAATGTGTTAAAGTTGGTAGTTTAGGTGTAAAGTGCAAAACCTATAATAGTTCATGGGTAAAAAAAATATTTTCCCCTAATATTAAACTGTGCTTAGAACTACAGATCAATTAGTCGGTCCAAGTAATTACCTCGCCCTCAAAAATATATTTTGTTAATTACTAATTGTTTGTAGCTTGTTCTTATCATAGTCTATTTTCTAGACTTAGATTCTAAGTGGAGAAAAGAAATCATGATTAAGAAATTTAAATTCCGGCACGTGATCAGAAATCAATTGATTCAAACAGTATTATATGTATGAAGTAGGTTTGGACCAGTTATTGCATGAATGGCCTTGTAATTTTTTTTTCTTCTAAATTATGGCCTTGGAATTAGTCGAGCTGACATATGGAGGTAGCTTCTTCGTGACCAAGTCCTAGAACTAACGTCTTGCCTTAACTCTCTTAATTAATTAAGTCTTCCAAGTTCATGTTGATCACCATAAAATATTTCTTTAAGAGTCCCTATAAATTCAACTTCGACGAAGCCATAGTTGCTAAAACTTGAGATAGTACATAGTCCCGGAAGATATATAGTTAGCTCATTGGGGCTTCTAGATATGGCTTCACGTAGCCTTGTCTGTCTCATTGCCTTCGTCTTGTTGGCGCTTGCAACCACAGCTTCCTCTCAACTTTGTCCCGACTTCTATGACAAGTCTTGTCCCGTTGCTCTGTCGACTATCAAATGGGTCGTGGAGGCTGCAGTAAACAAAGAGCCACGCATGGCTGCTTCTCTACTCCGTTTGCATTTCCACGACTGTTTTGTTAATGTAATGACTATTCTGTACTTGTCCTTCCCGCTTGCATGCATGTCTAATCTTGATCGAATTAATTAGCTAGGGCCTAGGGGGCCTGTTTGATACAGCTCTTTGAGAATGTGAATTTAATTTGAATCATATATATATTTGTGGACGACGTCATGACTTTATTAGTGAGCAGATCTCATGATAGACTTTCTCTTGACAATGAAGGGTTGTGATGGTTCAATTCTTTTGGATCCTACCTCCACCATTGATAGCGAGAAGAATGCGGTTCCCAATCTTAATTCTGTCCGAGGATTCAAGGTAGTAGACAACATCAAATCGGAGGTGGACAAAGCCTGTGGAAGTTCAGTTGTCTCGTGCGCAGACATTTTAGCTATTGCAGCTCGCGACTCTGTGGTTTTGGTGTGTTGTACTATTACTTGACCTTTGTCCCTTAATTTTTTCTAACCAAAAGGCAATATTTTCACATATACATATGTGCATAAATATAAACACACATAATTATAACTTCTTACAGGAAAATTTTACTATTACAATAAGTTCCTTAAGGAATTGGCATCTGTTTATTAGTTAATACAGCATGCAGTTGTTTGAATTGCATTAATGTGAAAGTGAAATGTATATGCTGGGCAGCAAGGAGGACCAACTTGGGAGGTGCAGTTAGGGAGGAGAGACTCAACCACAGCCAGCAGGACGACAGCAAACACTGCCATCCCATCGCCATTATCGGACCTCCCTGCACTAATTGACAACTTCAAAAACCAAGGACTTGATGAAACAGACCTTGTCGCACTATCCGGGGGCCACACCATTGGCTATGCACGGTGCCTTGCCTTCAGGAACCGCATCTACAACGACACCAACATCGACAGCGAATTTGCTGACAGCCTTAAATGTGAGTGTCCGAGTAGTGGAGGGGACTCAAACCTTGCTCCTTTGGACCCAACAACAGAAAGTTTTGACATGGAATACTTCAGGAACTTGGTCGAGAAGAAGGGGCTTCTGCACTCGGATCAGGCACTATTCAATGGAGGCTCCACAGATGCACTAGTGGAGAAGTACAGCTCGGATGCCATAGCTTTTTCAAATGCTTTTGCTAAGTCCATGGTTAAGATGGGAAATATAAAACCATTGACTGGGAATGAAGGTGAAATTCGCCTAAACTGCAGGAAAGTGAACTAAGGTGATGAATCAGAGCTTCATAAAAGTCGAATGGAAGATATTACAGAGTCCCGTATATAAGGACAATAAAATGTTAAATTGCATTTACTCAATGCAATCGTCTTGAGAAAATTAAATAAACGATCCTTTTACAATTGAATTTACGCTCTCGTCTTTTTGCATGCTATTAACAAATAAGAAACCTAGCAGGCGGACCTTGGGTTTTGGCTACCGCAACTGATAAAACGAAAAAAAGAAAAAGCAGCTTTTCTGATAAAAGCCCAGAATCTGATGGGTCTCTGATGTACGTCTATCAACTCTTTACAGAAATTCGATTCCCCTTGAGCAAACAAATTTCTGGGACATCGCCCTCTGAACCAGGCTGCTTGAGTTTCATAAATTCAAGTTCGTGCTCTTAGTAAGAGACGCTGCGATCGATCAAACGACAAAATAGAAACGAAAAGGACCAAAAGGTTTTTGCCTATTGAACAAAAAGCAGTACTCACAGAAAACGTAACTGGTGTAAGTACCGTAACTACGTTTTAGCTTTTACCATCCGCTTTGTAAGCTAAAATTTTGGCAGTTTCAAACATAATTAATTTAAGGTTAAATTATAATGTTTTCCCTCAAACTACCACAAATTCTTAAATATCCTCATAAAATTTAACTTATTAGAACTCACTCCTAAATTATATTTATCGTTACAATTTCATCCCTTAACCCACGGGAGCAATTATGTTGAACGGTTTCTATTTCACATGATAAACACTACTTGATCTTCTCCTTACATGAAAAAATAAATTTGCCCACGTTGGAGCCCTCCCTAGCCTTCTTGTTGTTTATAGGGATTCGTATACCCAAAACATAATATGTTTTTTATTAAAAAAAAAAAAAAAAAGATGACTCATGATGTGGTCAAATTTATTTTTTTAAGTAAGAAGAAGGTCACGTGTCATTCACCTGGGACAGAGATCATTCGGCATAACTGCTCCAGCAAGTAGAAGAATGGAATCTCAATGAGAAGCATAGTTCGGGGGTCAGTTGTAAGAAGTTAAAGTTTGTTGAGGTATTTGAGAATAGGATAGTAGTTTGAGGGAAAAATTGTAATTTTCACTTTAATTAAAATTTTGATTAAGAAAATAATAATAAAATAATTTAAAATAATCTTTCTCTCAATTAAATAATCTATTTTATAATAAACAAAAAAAAAATTCACTCAAATTACTCTCTATACTTTTTCACTAACTTCATAAAATTTATGCTTTTTCACTACTTTCTCTCAAAATCTAATAAAAGTAAGCTCATTCACCTCAATTTTTATAATATTCCCAAATTTTTTTATCAAATTTTAATTTTGCAATCATTCACTTAGAGTTATATTTATGTAGAAGGTGGACATGTAGTTAAAATTAAGGCTTAATATATTGTCTGTCCGTGAGGTTGGACCTTTTTTCAAAATGGTCCAAAGGTTCAATTCGTTCCACACGGGTTCCTAACCTTTATCCGCTTTTTATTTTAGTCTTTCGTCAATTCGAACTCATGAGCTGCTTAACAGAGAATTCCTATGTGGCAGACGAACGCCACATCACATTCAATAAGAATGCGACACGCGTCCATCTATCATGTCAGCTTGCCAGATCAACCATTTGAAACTCGTGGAGAACAAGAGGAAGACGATGAAGAGGAGCTCCTACGCTCCGGTTGATGGCTGCATCGCTCCAGAATTCTAAGCTTGGTGTTCTCGCTTAGGCAAATGTGTCCAGGCTTCTTCATGAAAATTTTGATGACGACCCGACTTCTTTCTTGCTCATAGATCTCTCTTTTGTGAATATAAGGATCAAACTCAGAGCACCGAAACAAAAGATTCATGCTTGAAGAAATTGGATAGATCTAAACCGCAACAGAAAATCCGATTCTCGTCCACAAAGAAAATTGGGTTTTGAACTCCAACCATGAATGCCTAGCATAGGTAGAACATGCTTGACAACTTCGTGGTTGGAGTCCAAATTCACTTGTTGTCTGGGAATGTAGCAATGGTTGAAAATGGGAATCAACAGAGGCGCTCTCTTTGGGGCATTTTGTGCCACCCGTAAAGCCTTCTCGGGGTCAGATGATCTGGGCCCGAAAACTTGGACCAAGAGTTCCTCGCGATCTGGAAGGAAATCACAGCGATGAGGAAGATCGAGCGGAGCACTAGTGGAGCTAGCGTGTTATGGAGACGTGGCAAATTAAAGGAGGTCAGAATGAGTTGGATAGGCCATGTGTCATTTGATGTTGATCTGGTGAGCTAACATAGTAGTGTGTAGCATTCTTATTGGACATGACGTGGCATCTGTCTACCACATAGGAATTTTCCATTAAGCAACTTGGTTCTAATTGACAGAAGGATTAAAATAAAAACAGGAGCAAGCTTAGGAACCCGTGTGGAACAAATTGAACCCTGAGACCATTTTAAGAAAAAAAGTTAAACTCGAGGGACTAGCATATATATTAAGCCTAAAATTAACAAGTAAGGACCAGCAAATGAAAGATTCAAATGTTGTTGGGTTTGTGGGCTATTGAAAAACTCCTAACCTTCTACAGTTCTACGTGGCGAAAGTTTGACCTGCCAAGGCCGAGATAGTCTACCGTCAACTTCAAAAAAGAGAACGGAGGTGGCGTGGAAAGAAGAAAAATATAAAATAGTAAGATAAAACAACGTCTTCAAAAGAAGTGAACGTGATAATTTGATTTTTAATTCCTTCTTCATTAGAAGACACGAGCTCCACAATCATTGGCCAAGCGGCAACTAATGAATGCATGAACTTTAGTTCGCCGACACGTTTTTGCCCAACCTAAAGCTAGCATAGTGATAGAGATGAGTCATGTTCAGGAGTACTTTCTATTAATTAAATTGGAACAATATAAAAATCCTAAAGCAGATCACGACGCGATGACATATTGACTAGCATCGTTCGTTGACCTTACAGGCCGCAAGAAGAACTTTTTCTGCACCCAAATTTTCTCTTTTACTTCATAGATTGATCTGTGTTAATATACTTTAGTTGGCGTATAGACTTCATGATGATTTGGTAAAAATTCTTGAGATTTATATTTATCAAGTTCTACTGAAGTCAAGACCAGTGTCTCAATATATTTGGTGATCGTCTGAAGTGCTAAGGTTTGAGTGAAGTATGCTTACAGTTCACTAGACTCGAAGTTTGATCAGAGTTCAATCAAAGTTTGATCAAGACTCATGAAAGACAGTTAAACGGTATTGACAGAAGCGCGCAAGAAGCAAGATTACTAGAGTATTCGTGAGAAGCCTTCCACCCGATCAACCAGAAAATAAAACGGTGTTTCTTCTTACATTCTGGGTCCTGATTTTTGAGTTAGTGATTCCTTGAGAGAGATCCTTGATTCCAGAGCCTATTCTACGTACATTCTCTGAAAAAGTTTCTGTAGTTTTGCTGTGAGTGACTGATTGAACCTAGTGAGATTATTCATTCCCACATTATCTCAGATCGGTTTTTGATCATGATACATCTTGATTGAGAAAGATACACTCCAAAGGTTGCTGGAGATCTACCTAAAGAGGCTGATTGCTTGTAAAGTGTGAATAAATCAGCGTGGCTATGAAAGATCAGTGTTTGGAATCAAAATCTTCAAACGGAAGAGGAGTTCCTTGTTCCCTGCATGAAGGCAGATCTGGAAGTTGGATTCCAGGTAAGGTAACAGTAAATTAGACTAGCAAATGAAGTTTGGGTAGCCTATAAGATCATTGTGTACTAAATTTTAAGATTATAGTGGATTCGAACAGCTGGCCTAGCCCGGAGAGTTTTCCCTCTTGAAAGAATTCTTTCAAGTGGATTTTCTCTTTGTAAACAAATTTTGGTGTCCCTGTTTTGATTTTGTTTACATGAATAACTTGTTGTTATTAGGATTAGTTTTTTAGTTTCTTTGAATATACTGCTGTACAGTATCCATAGTTGGTTAATTCTTCCACACGTTATTTTGTTGATTTGGTTTTTTCTTGAAATTACTGACTGTGCTTGTGAGAGTGTGTAATTAAGTGGTTATAGAATTTAAGAAAAAAACAGAACCTATTCAACCCTCTAGGTTCGGCAAAGCTATTGAGTCTTAAACCATCCACTTCAATTGGTATCAGAGCATACTTTGACTCCTAAGACTCAAATATCCAATATGGATAAAGGAAATCGCTGAATGTTCCTTCGTATTTCGATGGATTGAACTACGCTATTGAAAGTGATAAGATGAGAGTTTCTCAAGTGATTGATGAAAGAGTATGGACATGTGACTTTAGGATGGGAGAAAACGTATACTGTTGTAAATGAAGAAAAGATTGTAAAAGAACCACAAATGGTCTGTTGTTGAGTTGCTAAATTTCTGGAACAGTAAGGGAATTAATGTCATTTTCATGAGCGTTTCTCTTGAAGAATTCATACTGGTTTCTAACTGTGAAACAGCAAAAGAGGTGTGGGATATCCTCTTGGTCACTCATGAAGGTACAAAGGCTGTTAGGGATTCTAAACAGATCAGAACATCACTAAATTTGAAGAGCTTAGAATGAAAAACGATGAAACGTTTGACGAGTTTTTTAGGAAACTCACAAATCTTGTAAACTGCAGCTTTAGTTTAGATGGGAAAATACCTGAATCTAAGGTCGTTCGTAAGGTTCTGAGATCTTTACCAGAAAGGTTTAGGGCTAAAGTGACAGCCATTGAAGAGAGTAAAAATCTGGACTCTATTAAGCTTGATGAACTAGTGGGTTCTCTTCAAACTTATGAAATGGAGTTTCCTCCAGCTAAAAAGGGAAAGTCCATTGCATTGAAGGTTTTGGATGACAATTCTTATTCTAAAGATGAGGCATTAGATGAAGAAGACATCGCACTCTTTGTCAAAAAATTTCGAAAAGTGTTCAGGTTTAAAAAGGGCAGAAACTGGAAAGGACAGAAGTCTAACTCAAAACCCACTACCAAGCCGAATTAGAAGAACACTGAACAAAAAGATAAAACTGAGCGAAGAGATGCCAAGAAGATATCTGATCATGGTTTACAATGTCATGAATGTAAAGTATTTGGATATTTTAAGGCTGAATGTCCAACCTTCTTGAAATCAAAAGGAAAGCGAGTGTTAAAGACCTCTCTCTCAGATTCAGAATCGGAAACAAGTTCCTCAGATCATGAAACCTCTGAATCTGATAAGGTAAATTTTGTAGCTTTCACTTCATCTACTTTATCTAACGAGTTTGTTGAATGTGATATTTTAGATGAAACATTTGCTGAAGATTTGAATGAAACTGAAGCTTGAAAGAAGCCTATCAAGAGCTGTATGATGAAAGCATCAAAATTAAAAAAGAGAATATCTTGTTACTGAAGAAAACTGATTCTATTGAAAAAGTGAAACTAGAACCAAACCAAAAAATTCAAGAGCTAACTGTGACAATCAAGCTCTTGAAGATCAAGTTGTGAAGCTAACCATGAAGCTGGAACAAGCTGAGGTTCAGCTGAAAAAATTCACAGTGGGAACCAGCCACCTTGACAAGATGCTGCGGATTGGTCAATCTGACAGCAATAAAAATGGTTTGGGTTTCAAGAATTCTACATCAGTTCCCTCAACCTCAAAAGGGGTGGTATTCGTCCCAGCTACTAAGAGTATCTCTACTGTACCCGACGCCTCTGGTAAGGTAAACAAGGTAATCTTTATAAAAAAATTCTAGTTTTGTGAAAACAAAAAATTCCAGATTTATTCCTACTTGTTTTCACTATGGAAGAATTGGTCATACTAAACCAAAATGCTATGATCTATT